>DWQW01006524.1:0-16154 GCA_018249695.1 Heliconius erato demophoon | reverse complement strand
GCGTCTCTATTGTTAGAAAGTAGGTTAGAGTTTCATGGCTTAGACCTGGATTGATACTTGCAAGATCTATTAACTATTCTCTGAATAGATATCAAGATATTGAAACAGATAACGCAATATGCAAATAAAATGAAATATATATGAATTCTGGTATATTTAAATGAAACTGGTTGCAGACAATTTTTTTTTCAACTTCACGCTATATCCCGCGCACATAGCAGGGTAGATGGCAGGGAGATGCAATGGAGATCTGGAAACCTAATGTTAGATTCTGTACGCATTGCGTATTGAATTACGTTACCAGAGCGAAAAATGAGAATATTAAATATCTTATTACCTCGAGTAGGAATCGAACCCACAACTCGTCGTGTTTACAGTCGCATACTTATAACCCTGTGCCGAGACTGGTCTCTAAAGATAAATAAATAATAAATGTCATTTTTAAGTTAAAAGAAGCACATTTAATCTATTCCAAGTTAGTCAAACATAATATACCAGATAAACGCAGAACAAGTTAAAAAAAATGCAAAAAGATTTTACAGAAATTAATTAGCAAAGTCATATACAAAAAATATAAGACCGCATTGTTGGAATAAAAAGAATATTTACATAAATATTTCTCCAAAAGACAACCTTAAATAAAAAAAATATATAATTAAGTCTATAGGATTTATTTCCTTATCAGCAAGGCACTAAGCAAACAGCCGCATAAAACTTCAGCGACTAAAGTAAAGAAAAACAAAATGTCGCTCGTTAATGTTATGGGCGGTTAGTTTTAAAGCTTTGAGAAAGTCTTGAATTAGATTTATTTAAAAGTGTAATAAAAACGAGAGATTTAATTTTAAGATTGCATTAGATCCTCAAATAAAACTGATCTTTTCGTTCCTGGTGGGTTTCCAGGAGGCGCGGGTTCGATTCCCGCTACGTTCAAATTTTTATACGTTTTCTAAGGTATAAAACTGACCGTATTATAAGGAATTGAAAAATTTAATAATGATAAAACTCGCATATATAATCTTGCAGGACGGCAAGAACACTAAACTTAGTTATGGCATTTAATGCAAGTAGGTATGTATATTAATGTATACAATTATAAAAAAACCAAAGAGCTTCGCTTGGTTAAACGTGCTAATCTCAGGAACTACGGTTTACTTACGGAACTAGGTTCGAATTGAAAAAATATTTGCTGTCTAATCGATCTACATTTATACGCATATATATTACTAGTAGTAGTAGTTAGTCGTTTCGATGCTCCTCGCTCAGAATATACACAATTTTCTCTGAGAAGAGCCGCAGGTACTATAAAACTAAAATATGTAAGCAAGTGAAGTCAGTCTAATTTGGCAAATATTAAAATTAAATTAAATTGTGCAGCGTCGTGTTCCACCTTCACGTCACATTTCAAAATTTCTGGAAAATGTTTACGTGGTCACATGGTCACTACTCCATACTATCCATACCATCCATACCATCTAGACACAGTAATCCATTAATTAATATCAAAACATACAACAAACATACCAACCTACCTACAATTATTCTATAAAAATCATAATATAATATATACAATAAATCGATATATTATAAAAATCTGAGGCCAGTCGTGGCGCAGCGGCACGAGGTGTGACTGTAAAACCAAACGGTTGTGGGTTCGATCCCCACTCGAGGAGATGAAATATTTACTTAAATTTATATTTCCAAGAAATGGAAAATTGGCTCTGGTGTCGAGGTTAAGCGCGGCGTTGAGTTCTGCCACTCAACACGCAATGCCTCCAGAATTCGGCAGAAAGTGGGGAACGGAGTGTCTTAACACTAGGTTTCCTCTGCCTACCCTACTATATGCGTGATATAGCGTGAAGCTGATTTATTTTATTATAAAAATCATAGTACCTACAATAAATCGATCGTCATCAGTCACAAAAACATAAAAAGTATCGATTTCCATATACAGAAATCGATTGTACGACGTGTGACGTGGTGTTATCGAACACAAAGAATGTGTACGTAATACTTACGCTTACGAAAAACAAAATTGCAACACAATCGTGTTTTAACGTATCGTGTTAAAATGCTTAAAAAAACACGGAAAATTTTTTAGAAGAATTTTATTATATCACGATAAATATAAAGTAATTTCATAATCTAATATTATAGTTTTAGTTTATGGGTTTAATAAATAAAGAAGAGTGTTTAATGAAGATAAAAAAAGAGTGACTTTTGTATAAGTTATTTCAATGCACTACACCTCATTTATTTTATTCAGCACATATCAGGGAAGCCGTAGTTAATCTTGTGTTATAACCAACTCACGTTCCTGCTAATTGAGGCATTTCGTGTTGAACGGCGGGACTTAACGCCGCGCTTTCCCTAGTCACCAGAGCGAGAAAATTTTAATATTAATTAATTCATTCCCCTGAATGAAAATATAACTCACAACCGTCGCGTTTAAAGTCACATTTTGTGCCTCTGCGCTACGACGAACTCATTTTAAAATACAGACTTTTTTTAAATTTACATTTTTAGTCTTTATGTTTAGTTAGACAAAATATTTATAATGATTTCTTTATCCCACATACATACAACATAATATACAACTTATATAGACGTGTGGACCGTTGTGTAGCGAAATAATTTGCCATTTTGTTTTTCTAAATATTTTTAAATTTCAATCTACACATGCCTGTATAAGTTCATAAATTCTAAAAATATACTAGGGGTAAAACAAACATACTACAAAGATCACAAAAATATTTTATCTATATCCTGGCATTTATTATGAAATTCAGTCACGATTCCTGCCAATCTCTAGTCACTATAGAAAACATATTTTATGATAATACACCAATATTTTTACTATTGCCATACATTATGTTACATACAAAGTCATACAATATCTAAGGATCTGGTAACATCGTACAGCACTCATCCACATCCGCATCTCCCACTCTACTCACGTTTCAAGTCGACACCGGAACGTACTCAGGATGTGTACTGGCTATTTACAAAGTAAATCTATAATAAATATAAGCTTGTTGTATCTAGTCTACGAGTACGAGTGTGAAAGATTTCATTTTAGGGTTCCGCATCTCAAAGGTAAAAACGGAACTCTTATAGGATTTTTTTAGTTTTTTTTTTCTTATAGGATCATTTCGTTGTCCATCTGTCAAGCCCATTTATCTTGGGATCGCGTGGAAATATCAAGCTAAAATTAATATCAAATATTCAGGTCTATGGTCTCTTGTAATAAAAAAAATGATATTATTCAACAATATTGATACGTTGGCGCTATCGTGGTACGTTATTTTCGTCATTGTATGCTACACAATGCCTCCATATTCAAACTCCACATAGGGGGAAGGATCAGGAATATAATATTGACATTTACGTGATCTGGTAAGGAGTTACAATAACATTGATGAATAACCATTCAGTTCATGTAAATGATGACTTTTTTCAGCTTTTGTAATCCCGCGAGATCCAGCAGTAACCCATAGCGGGGGAGGGAACCTGGGAACGCAGTGTTAAGAAACTCGGTTCCTATTGCGGCAGTTCCGCCCCCCACCCTTCGCCTCGAATGAGAATCTAACCCACAACCAGTCGCCACTTTACGCCACGACTGGCCTCAAAAAATTAATTTCAATTTAATTACTCTTAATAAATTACTATTGCTAATTTTGATAAAAAAAATCTCCAAATTAAAGAAGGTAGACCCTCTTTAACCTAATTTCACTATAGCATCAAAACTTTAGCATTAAACGCAACACGAAACTCCAACAAATTGGGCCTTCGGATCTCACCAAAAGTTTTGCTATAAAGACGAGACGCTATAGAGACGCGTTATTGGATATTTCAATTATTCAGGCCTTGGCTATTATTTAGATATTTCAAATCGTAACCTATTTCTGAAAGGCCATCAATTTGGCTTAGAAATTTACGTATAGTTATAAAAATAATTTGTTAATTGTTAACAATTATGTTGCAAATACTATTAGAATTTGATGAAATTTTAATGAATATCTAAGAAGATATTAAATATTTTTACATGTTAATAACATTTCTATATAATATTATTTATAAAGCTATAGAGGCACAAGACGTGACTGAGTTGGATTCAAGTTTAAATTCCCAACACTACGTCGTGTACGTTGGACTTGGGGCAGCCTTCTATCCTGTTATAGATAACAAAGCAAGCTAATATTTTCGAGTTTTTTTTACCTTTACGCTGTATTCCGTTTGCATTAAGATACTTCTGTTCCTCATTTTCCGACGAATTCTGGAGTCATTGCATCTTGAATGGTGTAATTCAACGGCGCGCTTTAACTCGTTAGTAGAGATATTTCATTTCCTCAAATGGGAATCGAACTCGCAACCTGTCGCGTTTACAGTCGCAGGCACGACAGATTTTATTTTTAATTAAGCCATTCTCAATTCATCATCTCTTTCAATTGAGCCCACCGGAAAGTAGGGAACTGAGTGTCTTAACACAATGTTCCCTCTACCTACCCACTTATGCGCGGGATACAGCGTGAAGGTGATTTATCTATTTTTACTATACCTAGAAAAGGCTGCTCTCTGTAGCAATACTTCTACCTAGTCTATTTCGTACTGAATTTATGAGGCTTCATATAGCCTTTCGTAGCAGCCTCTTATATGTTCAATAAGAAATACGTTATTTCAAATATAATAAGGTAAGATCTACGAAATCCTGTAATACGTACATAAGTCTTCATATCAAGAAATTACCACTGAAGACAAAAGAAAGTGGACATTTGATGAAATATACAGCTTCACGCCGTATCCCGCACACAGCAGGCTAGGCAGAGGGAACCCAGTGTTGACATTTCGCTCCCCATTTTCTGCCGAATTCTGGATTCATTGCGTGTTAAGTAGCAGAACTCAACGTCGCGCTCTGCCTCGACACCAGAGCGAAGGTTAATACCTTCGCTAATATACTAGTAAATTTAAGTAAATATTTCATCTGGGGATCGAACCAGTCGGTTTTACAGTCTGTGCCCCTGCGCCACGACTGGCCTCAAACAGTTCATGTAAATGATGACTTCTTTCTCAGCTTTACGCAGAATGGTGGAATATAATATAATATTTGAAATATTTGGTTAACTTATTTCGAGATAGATTTTTCGATTGACAATGAAAATTTTAATCGAAAATAGTATAAACGGAATAACGTTAGAATACACTTGAATTGACTTAAAAAGTTTTCTATTTGTTTACTGTTTATACCATCATACTGCGATCGAGTTAATAAGTTTTTTTTCATCTTCACGCTGTATCCCGCATGTAGCAGGGTAGAAGCAGAGGAAGCCTAGTGTCAAGACACTGTACTCCCCAATATCCGCGGAATTCTGGAAGCATTGCGTGTTGAGTGGCGGAACTCACCGCCGTGCAACACTCTTATGCCTTTGCCTCGACTCTCCTCGAGTTAATTAGATAATATATTAAATTCCAGTATATAATTAGTTAAATTTTACCAACACTAGCCGAACTAAGTAAGCAAGCAAAGGTGCATCGCTACATCGAGCACATCGCGTTTGCACAGCACTTCAGCTCTCTCGTTAATCGTAATTGAACGTTGAGGCTTAATTAGTACCCACAGCTTTGTGACACAGTGTCAGAGCTTCATTTGTATGGAGTATGTTGTATGTATATTTTATGTATGTATTATATACCTATATGCCATCGAAGAGCATTATTTTCCATTGGGATGTACGAGAGGTAGCAAGTACGAATGCAAGGAATACATTTGTAAAATAATATTTTAATAATTTCGAGGCCAGTCGTGGCGCAGAGGCACAATGTGTGATTGTAAAATCGACTGGTTGTGGGTTCGATCCCCACTTGAGGAAGTGAAATATTTATTTACGTTTATATTTTCATTTCTTCGCTCTGGTGTCGAGGCAAAGCGCGGCGTTGAGTTCCGTCACTCAACACACAATGCCTCCAGGCCTCGGCGGAAAGTGGGGAACGGTGTGTCTTAACACTAGGTTCCCTCTGCCTACCCTGCTATGTGCGGGATACAAAGTGAAGTTGATTTATTTATTTTATTTTTTACTTTAATAATCTTATACTAGGGTTAGTAAGACACTCTATTCTCTTTAGGACACTTCCGTTCTCCACTTTCCGACGATTTATGGAGGTATTGCGTGTTGAGTGGCGGAAACAGCAGAGCGAGGAAATGTAAACATAAAATATTTCATTTCATCGAATGGGAATAGAAACCTGTCACGTTTACAGTGGCAAGTTTGGGCCCTGCGTCACGACTAACCTATAAGATAACAACCAATAATAATACAACAAGAGACCGCTCGAGATTTCGTTTATGAGAGTCAATAACTATAAAACATAAAATTCACTCCTAGTCCTACACTTTCGAAGGATTCTACATGTGAATATCAACGTTCTACGCCGCGTAGTTTCGGCTATAAATCGATCGAATTCTACATTGGATTCCAATGATCCAAAGAGAAAAAACGTATCGTTTAATTTACGTATCCTATTATATAATTTGTTTTCATAATAATAAAAAAATATATATTTTAAAATGAGTTTATAACACTTTGTGGCACTAACACTAGAATAGAATTTAAATGTATAGAATACAATGTTGCGACATATCTGTTTCAAAGCGCAGCCTCTCCCGCTCGGCGGATAAAGTTAACATCAGACATACACGTAGCTGTTATCATTTATATAGAAGACCTATTTATAGAAGAAATGGATTTATTATAAAATATAGGCTACGCCATCTATGCATTTTTCGGACACGAATATTTTAAAACAATAGTTTTGTCCGATAATTTACTTGGAAAAATATTTATATACATATTAAAATTTTTTAAGATAGAAAAGCTAAGTTAAATATATCTAATGTAATAAACGTACATATATTTCATGTGCGTTCCTTGGGGAGAAGTTAATAGAGCGCTAAGAGTGGATTTTCGAAAATGGTTACGGGAACTAACCCAACCAATATTTTATATTCTCCAGGAACGAAGTTGTGGCAACTATTTTATTATAGAATAAAAACAAACCTTTCCGATTGCACACTTTATCAAAACAGGCACTTGTCGTTTTTGACGAATGTCGAAACTGCACGAGGTAACCAAACGTTGGTTGTAAACACAAATCGTGAGATGAATAAAAAATACAGGACAAATATTTTATATAAGAAAAAGAACTGTGTAAAAAAATAAAAAAAAAATACAGTTTTTATTTCATACTAGCGACACGCTCTCGGAATCGCTTGCTTGCTACAGTATTATTTATTTATTTATCAAAATCACTTTCATATTCGAATAACATTAAAATGCAATTGAAAAATAAAATTTAATAAAAAAACTATAGCCTTTAAATTGATAGAACTTTTTTTTATAACCCGATTTAATTAAAACAAATACTTAATGTTAAGGGAAGCTTGCCAAAATACAATAGTTCATTAAGCATTCAAAAAATGCTTCAAACTGACTTTACGCACATACAAACAGACAAAAAAAACAAAAAAAGTCATTGTTTTGAGTTCTATTACATTAAAAAAATGCCCAAAATCACAGATTTTCTCATTTATCTTCCATATACAGACATCGATCAGTAACAGTTTTATTGTACAGATAAAAGTTATATTATTACCTTTTGCGATATTATTAGATAGCGTAAATGCACTTTTCTACTAGCATCGAACAGGTACATAATTTATATTACGCTTAAACATAATTTTTCCCGACTGCTAAGGAAGGGTTATGTTTTTCGCGCGTATCTTGTATGTATGTAATATTCTTTATTACCTCGTATCTCCAGAACCGCTGAACGGATTTACATATTTGAGGTATCGTTAGATTCGTACTAGCAGCCCAAGTGTTCTTAGATAGGTGACGTTAATAAAAAATAATCATGGCGGCTGTGGTACGCCATTGGACTTAGTGAAAAAAAAAAAAATTCGTTCCGAATACTACAATATGGGTATCAAATTCAAAAGCTTAATTTCAGGATTTCAAAAAGGTATATCATAATTATCATTACCATAATAAATTCTAACAAAAAAATTAAAAATAAAAAAATATTTGTAAAAACAAAAACTCCGACTGCATCAAACTAAAAAGAAAATAAACAAGCCCAATAGTTTATTAGGATTAACAGTCGGGACCTATAAGTAATTCTTCAATCAATAAAATCTTTACCAGGAACACCGCATAATTTAAAGAGGTCCCGACTGTTAATCCTAATAAACTATTGGGCTTGTTTATTTTCTTTTTAGTTTGATGCAGTCGGGGTTTTTGTTTTTACAAATATTTTTTTTAGATAAAACATTTTTGTTTGAGTGAGCCTCAGCCTATGAGTGCTATTAGTGAAAAAAAATGCAAGTCTATGTATTTCTACTCGCTAGCATTAAAGATAGATTTTAGAAAATTTATAGAACATAAAAAAAAATGATTTCAACCACAACTTTCGTCATAGTTCGTTTGAGGCCAGTCGTGGCGCAGCGGCACGAGGTGTGACTGTAAAACCGACTGGTTGTGGGTTCGATCCCCACTCGAGGAGACGAAATATTTACTTAAATTTATATTTCCATTTCTTTGCTCTGGTGTCGAGGTTAGGCGCGGCGTTGGGTTCTGCCACTCAACACGCAATGCCCCCAAAATTCGGCAGAAAGTGGGGAACGGAGTGTCTTAACACTAGGTTCCCTCTGCCTACCCTGCTGTGTGCGGGATACAGCGTGAAGCTGAACCACAACTTCGTAAGGTAAAGTCACTTTACCAGGCTACCTCAGTACCAATTTTAATAGACAAGGCTGCTACAAGACAATATAACACATGAAGTGAAAATGGTAAAAAAGAAGAGAGACAAAGAGAAAACGGCAATTAAACTACAAACACATTTTACGTTTCTAAGCTGATCGACACTTGCGTGTTGAATGACGGGCTTCGACGCCGCGCTTTGTCTTCTTATCAGAGCGACGAAATAATAATCCTTATTTTCCCTGAGTAGCAAAGCAAAGTAAATTAGAAAATCTAGAAGAGAATCATCAAGCATCAAGAAAGTCGACAAGAGTTTCGCTCTCAAATGTTGAATGAACAGGTATAAGAAAAATCACAAGTAGTTATTGTTTGTGGAATTGACAAAGACAAAGCGGTAATCACAGCTTTCAGATAATACACAGATTGAATAAAAGTGACCTAACTCAAAAGTGATAATTTTTTGCCTTTTTTTTCTTGATGGTTGAGTTCCACCTTTCCACCACTGGAAAGTGTGAAACGGGGTATCTCAACACTAGGTTCCTATGTTCCTAAAGGTAATAACTTATTTATAAAGGATTTTTTTATGTTAAATTGGTTTACTCAAGAAGAAAGCAATTTAAATTCAATTTCTTTCAATTTGAATGAATTCAACGGCAAGAGAGCACAAAAGACAATTTAATTCGTCTCTTCTTACCTAGTTAAAATGTAAGAAAATTGAAGCCCGGCAGCTTCTTACAATTATATTTTTATTATTATAAGAAGCACAAAAAGTCGAATTTATTTTTGCATTTATATCTCGTGTTTAAGTAAATATGAATTAGAAACAAAATTTTAAGATAGATTGGCACGAAAGAGTAGCATTTGACCCCAAAGGTCATGGTTGTGAGTTCAATTCAAAATCAGATGATTGAGTTATTTCTAGTTCAGCCCTCTTAAAAGAAAATATTCTTTATTGAATAAAGACCATTACAAGCACTTTCGAATCGTGAATTAAAATTAACTGCCCTTGCTATTTACGAAATAAAGCATAAAGCTAAAAATATATATCATAAGAATAATAAAAAGGTAAATCAAATATAATAAATCACTCACATTTAAAAATTTTATAATATTAACTATTGAATTAAACTTACATAATCTATGTAGATCATATTATGATTTTGTCGTTATATTAAATTTAAGAACAAAAACCTGAACAGATTACAGAATAATAATATTTTTCACACATCACCATTTTCCATAAAGTAACACCAAATAAATACATAAGGCAAATTATCTCATCAATATTTGACAGGATCTTTGAAGTGTCGGCCTTTGAGATGGCAATAGACATTTGCAATGATAATCGGAGCCAAATACCCTATTTTACATGATCGGACACACTGGGCTGTGTTGTCGCTTAGTGTAAATTTTACTATTATGTATCGTAAATAAGAGACTATAAATGTAACGGTTTGATAAATCATTTTAATTTATAATCATTTTAATTAATCATCATATAATGAATAAATTATTTTAATTTTCTCGCTCTGGTAACAGAACTAAGCGTTGCGTTGTGAGACAAAGAAGATTAAAAGAAAACCAACACTAAATGTTAAAGGAAGCTTGCCAAAATACAATAGTGTAAAACTAAATCGGGTAAGCCATTTCTGAGATTAGTGCGAACAAACACACAGACAAATAGACACACAGCCAAACAGACAAAAAATTTAAAAAATCCATATTTTTGGTCCTATTACATTATTAAATGCAACCAATAATATTTTTTTATATCTCCTATGATGTACATACATCGATACATTACGATTTTATTATCAATATATAGATTTTTTGATAAATTTGTATAGTGTACCTATCAGGTACAGCTATGACGACCCAGATCTGACTTCATTACCTAATCTCCACTTAAACAGCACCTAATGAAGCACATCCAAACACACAAAGCCTTGTAAAGCCTATTGTACGCCAGCTAATCTATCATATGTCTCGTTAAGACAATGGCACAATATAACAGTGCTCTACAAAACGTTTAGAATCGTTCATTAAGATGAACGAAGGCACAATGGCCTGTTGAGTGTTCTGAAAGGTCGGTTATACATTTTTAGGAAAAGTTATCACAGATGTCATAAAGATAACTGTGAGAGTTTTATGTTTGAGGTATTCTTACTGGAAAACTCTATTTTTGTACTTTTAAAGTACCATATAAGCAATTATTTCTTTACTATATTTAGGAAATATTATTTATGTAAGATACCTTTCACGTTAAGCAAAGTTATGGCTTATAATTGAATATAAAGCATTTATCTTTTTTTTTTCAGCTTCACACTGTAATGGAATTTTAAGAAACTCCGTTCCCCACTTTCCGCTGAATTTTTAATAATTAATTTCCCTGAGTGAAAATCGAACCCACAACCTTCGCGTTCACAGTCACACGCTTTATCTATTAGGCCTATATGCTTAATCTGGATCTATAATTTAGTACTGTATCGTGGAGTAGTAGAAGAAGGTTTCACTGTAGACACCATAATTGTGGGTTTGATCCAAGCTCGGAGGGAATAAGTTAAGATTAAGTTTTTAATATTTTTTTTTCATTACTCTAGGATAGATAATATACAAAAGCTATAAAATAAAGATATTCAAATATATAAAACCTATTATTTATATTTATTTGTGCCGTGTTCATTCGTCATTATATTATTTTTAATGTAGACAATATCCCAATTAAAGAGTTACACAATAAAACTTTCTAGACCAACGCAAATAATATTGTATCATAACGCCGCGAATAAAAGATATATTACAAAATCAAAAAGGTAATTTTTTATTTTAAAATCTTGCACTTTTACTAAAGTGTTTTATTTTTAGCTTCACACTATATCCCGCACTAAACAGGGTAGGCAGAGGGAACCTGGAAACCTAGTGCTAAGATACTCTGACTTTTGGAGGCATTTCGTTTTGATTGGCGGAACTCAACGCCGCGCTATATAGATAATATTCTATAGACATATTGAAATATAATGTCTATTCTAACAAATACACTTTTAAGTACAATCAAAAGCAGTATAAGTATGGTATACAAATATTTATTTTATAATTTTCGTGGTAAGTAGTAACAGTTTATGTATTTTTAATGAAGTTAACTTGTTGCACTGGTCAATACTCTGTCAGTTGCCTATTCAATTAACGTCAGAGTAAAATGATGCTAAGCCTAAATACAAACGTTAGTGCCGAGTCACTAAATATTTCCAAAATAGATTGAAAATAAATAGATTACTATGTTTTGAGCTTTGTTAAAATTTTATAGTAATATTTTTTTATTATTAACATTGAGGACATCCTGTTGTAATTACATAGCGCCTCAGGCTTGATTCGCGTTTATTTGTCACCTCCAATCAATACCTTATATATCTAGTTTGTAAGTACCAATTATACAAAATTCTAATAAATAAATTTAACTAAAACACATAGCAGAGACTTTGCGTTGCTGTTGACTAACGTAGCTCAACGCCGCGCTTTGAGAAGCAAAGAGCGAGTACAATAAAAAAAATATTCTCTGCTTAGGAAGCGAACGCACAACCGTCTTGATCACAATCCGAGTCTTTCCCACTAAGCCATACCGCATAATAACACACAAATTAACTTGAATATTTAGATTAGTCAATATCTTTACATCTGTCATGCAATTATCCGAGCAAATCTAACGAGGACTTAATTGAAGTTGATTCTGGCCATATCTGTATCGCTTACCAATTAGTATCGAAATCGAATATCTATAAGTAGGTCGGTGTTGCACCTCGTTAAATCATATTTGTATTGTAGGCGCTTATACCTGAACGGTATATATGTGAGAATATTACAATAGCTACTGTATTTGACATGGTTATTTAATGTTTTTTTTTTAATATATGGTTAGCAAACTCGTGTAAAAGAGGGTAAATATAAATACTTTTTCACATAAAAGTCAATATAAAAAATGTGTTAATCGGGGGCAGTTGCTTGTAGGCCTTATTGGAAGGAAACTCGTGGGAAGTATTGTTATTGGCTGATATATATCACTTATTGCATTACGTAGAAGCTTTTTCCGAATAATTTAGAAACATATAAAATTTGTGTTCTATCTTGTTCTTTAAAAAAACATTAACCGCTTTTGATTATTGAAAATCTTTACAAAAATTAAAATCTTATTGAGAACAAAGATTTTAATTACTATAATAATATAATTAAAACACTTTAATAAATGTTAACTTTTTCGAATGTAGCAGAAAAGCAATAGCTTATTAGACTATATAATTAAGAAGACCAGAAAAGTAATGCAACAATAAAAGAAATCACTACATTGTGTCAAGAAAGGACTGCAATTCAGTTCAGACAATAATTAACAAAGTAAGACCAGATATTTAACCAAGTAAATATATTAAGATAAAAATGACATGACCGACAGATAAATGATTATTAAATGATTTTTCTCTCTTCTTTCTGTCCATATAAGAATCTAGCAAGTTGACTAGCGGGACTCAGCCACGCCTTGTATTCAAACGCAACGAACGGGATAGGCAAACGCATATTTATCATAAGAATTCTTCCCGCGCGGGATTTGAACCCGGAACCTTATGTTGTGAGCTGTGGACTTTGAACAACCACTGTGTATTACGTTTAATTTATCTTTTCTTAAAATCTCTCTAATAACTGATTTATTATTGACTAATTTACTTAATGTAGTACTAATAAAGTAAATATATCAGATATTTAATCCAAAAGATGAATAAATCGCTTTAACAAAATTCCAAAGACATTTAGACACGTCTTAGTCAAAATTTTTCGGAGTAGCAGACTTTCACGTCAAAATTATAAATTAGAGTATCAAAACTTTATTTCTTATTATAACCTACTGTCTTATAAATCAACAACTTAAGAAGTTCTTGAATTGCAAATATTTTAATAACGTGATAAAGAAACATAATTTAAGAGAAAAGTACGATATTTTATCGAAACTTTTTTCAACTTTTGCAAGTAAATTTTTTGTAATATATGACGGAACATTTCTTTCTCGCATTTGGCACAGTCAACTCAATATTTTTCTGCTCATTTTAACACCATTATCTGAACCAAAGTGGAAAAACATTCATATTATAAGTGTCTTGTTTTCGCTATATATGGCAAAAATACATACACATAAGTCAGAGGCCAGTCGTGGCGCAGGGGCACAAAGCGTGACTATAAAACCGACTGATTGTGGGTTCAATCCCCACTAAAAGAGATGAAATATTTGCTTAAATTTATATTTCCATTTATTCGCTCTGGTGACGAGGACAGCGCGGCGTTGAGTTCTGCTACTCAACACGCAATGCCTGCAGAATTCGGCAGAAAGTGGGGAACGGAGTGTGTTAACACTAGGTTCCCTCTGCCTACCCTGCAGTGTGCGGAATACAGCGTAAAGCTGATTTATTTTTTTATTTTTATGTAAATGTCATGTCACTCAATAATGCGTATAAAATATACAGTTATACTACTTTCATAAAAATATAAAAAATAATTTTGCAGGAAAAATTTAAACTTGTACCATTATAAACTTTAAAAAGTCCTTACTTTGTGGAATATTAATAATACAAGGCCCAGTTGTCATGTTGTAATTTTTTTCTAATTACTATTAATGTGCAAGCTAAAACTTATCATCCTTTATGGTTGTTACTAATACATGTATGTATGTAAAATACAATTACTTTTTTTTAAATAATAAATTTTGAGTATCGGATAGCATGGGGTGGTTGTCGATTCAAAACCCATTTACTGAAATAGGCTCTGCTATCCAATACGCAATATCGGCAATAGAGAAAAAGTACAAAACAGAGACGTGTTAGTACGCGTAGTTGAGACGTAGACTAGGATTTATATATAAATAAAAATATAAAACAAAATTAAAGAAAAGCCTTTTCTATTACTTTTTATCTGTATTAACTTAACTGTAATCGATATTCTCTATCGACACTAATTGCGTTTTACAAAGTTAGAAAAGATGAGATAATAAAAACATATAATAGACCACTTCGATAGCTGGTATTAACTAATGATAAGTGATAAAAAACGTAACAAATCCATTTGCATATACATTAAATTCATATTAACTTCCCTTCAAGTGTAATTTTTACTGAGAACATAAATTGAATAGAATTATTTTTAACATCCGTCAGTAAGAGGAAGAGATCATTTTACAACGATATATTTGAATGGACAGTTTTGATATGTTATATTTTAAATATATGTAGTATTTTTTTTATTTGGTTTTATACCTCATTTAGTGACAAGACACTTAATATTTTCAAAATAAAGATGGGGAACTCGGACAATGACTTGATTGAAATGAAACTCAACGTGGGGCCGGAGCGTGAAAATAAAAAGTAATTCATATTCGCGAATGGAGATTGAACCCAAAACTGTCACATTTACTTCCCACTACGCCAAGATGGCTTCAATTATGTAGTGTTAAAGTGTCCTTATATCGCATAGTAATCTCCAAAAAAAAGACAAAAACAGATTAGAATTTACAACCAATGCTTTTAATCCGACATGAATCAATTACTCCACAATAATATCACATAGCTGGCTAATTATAAACAGTGAATTCACTGCTGTTTTCGCGTGGTCAAAATATAAACTAAAATTTGAGTATGACACACTCTAACCTCGGATACAATGGGCACAATAAATCAACAAAAACAAAAATACTTTTTCAACTCGAATCTAATCACTTCTTGAGATAAGCGCGTTCAATCATACAAACTCTTCAGTTTTACAACATTATAATGTAAAAATATTAAATAAAATAGTTTTGATTCACAATACATGAATATTACCAAAACTAAAATCACAATCATTCATACAAACATATCCATACACTGTACTATGAGTAATCTCAGATGTTCCCATACACCTGTTCTGTGTGAAGTAACGGTACCACAGTTTCGCAGTCACCGCCAGCCACCGACGCGGCTTGGGTAAACGATCTCATTTGCAACTTGTTTTGGCAGATTATGTACCTATACGTATATTATATTATACAGCTTTATAAATACGCAATGATCTATTATAGAATTTAAAAATATATATATTACTAGAGGGCGCGCGCGGCTTCGCCCGCTTATTAGGAGTGAATTCTAAAAAAACCACGAAACACGTGTTCAATAAAGATTTTTCCATATAAACTTTCAACCCCTTATTTGAACCCTTAGGGGGTGAATTCTTAAAAACCATGAAACACGTGTTGAATGAAATATTTTTATGAGTCTGAATTTCAAATTTTATAAAAATCGGTGCAGATTTAAATTTTTTTCCATACAAACTTTCAACCCCTATTTCATCCCTTTAGGGTTAAAATTTTTCAAATTCCCTTCTTAGTGGATGTCCAGA
>DWQW01006523.1:0-16155 GCA_018249695.1 Heliconius erato demophoon | reverse complement strand
TCAACACGCAATGCCTCCAGAATTCGGCAGAAAGTGGGGAACGGAGTGTCTTAACACTAGGTTCCCTCTGCCTACCCTGCTGTGTGCGGGATACAGCGTGAAGCTAATTTTAATTTTTTTTTTTTTACACAATAGAGGCAGGTCGTGGCGCTAGGTTCCCTCTGCGTACCCTGCTGCGTGCGGGATACTGCGTGAAGCTAAAAAAAAAATACACTTGACCAATAAAAAAATAATAATAATAAAAAAATAATAATCTTGACCAATAACCCTTGACGAAACTCGAAATTTTCTTCGACGCAAGAAGAACGGAGAAGCGGTACGACCTGACGATATTCCGATCGAAGCTTGGGAAGCGTTGGGTTCTCTCGATGTGCATATGCTTACTGTACATAAGCTGTTGAATACAGCGTGAAGTTAAAAAAAGTCCTTCCCTTAGTTAGGCTAGTCGTGGCGCAGCGTGACTCAGCACGAAGTGTGACTGTAAAACCGACTGGTTGTGGGTTCGATCCCAACTCTAGGAGATGAAATATTTACTTACATTTATATTTCCATTTCCTCGCTCTGGTTTCGAGGTTAAGCGCGACGTTGAGTTCTGCCACTCAACAAGCAATGCCTTCAGAATTCGGCAGAAAATGGGAAACAGACTGTCTTAACACTAGGTTCCCTCTGCCTACCCTGCTGTGTGCATAGGGGATACAGCGTGAAGCTAATTCTTTCTTTAGTTCCAAAAATGCAAACAAGAAAAGAAAAAATAAAACAAGAGACACAATTGCAAAATATATTGAATAATCTATTTTATTTATAAATATTGATAAATTATCTTGCTTGTTTACTGAAGTAGTTCTTTGAGATGAATATCATAAGATAAGAGTAATAATTTAAATGATTCATGCATTTCTCGACCATAATACTATGACGATTTCCTTGGTATAATATCTGTGACACATATTATGTATTTAGTTTTTGTTTATCTTGAAAGATTTTAAAAATTTTAAAGTGTTATTCCACACTTAGAAAAGAAAAATACTTATTTAGAAAATTTCGACGTAGCTTGATGAGGACGTAAGGCTTAGTTAGAGCGTCTGGTCGATTTCCAGGAGGCGCGGGTTCGAGTCCCGCTACGTTCAAATTTTTATACGTTTTCTAAAAAAGTACTTATCTTGAAAGAGTTATTCTCACTAGCTATTATTACTTTTACAAGCACTTTTAAATCTTCGAATAAACACAATGATACCACCGGCTCGGGAGGCAGTTCTGGTGAGAAGAGCTGGCAAGAAAGTTGCTCTTTTTAAAATTGAGATTACAATTTTATTGCTTAATACAATAATACAATGGCAGCTGTCCTGCATGAAATTCAATTAACCTTAATTATATCTTGAATTTCTATAATATGTAGGTATAAAATATATATATATTTTCTTTTTTTTTCAGCTTCACGCTGTATCCCGCACACAGTAGGCACAGGGAACCTAGTGTTAAGACACTCCGTACCCCACTATCCGCCGAAATCAATGCCGTGCTTTGCCTTGAGCGAAGAAATGGAAATATCGAGTGGGGATCGAACCCACAACCAGTCGCGTTTACAGTCACACTTTGTGCCTCTGCGCCACGACTGGTCTCAATATAATATATATGTTACTAGCTACTTGCGGCTTCACTCCAGTTCTTAGTGTAATGGAAGTAACTAAGAATTGTACTAAAGTGGGTCACATCTAAATGATTAACGATGTATGAAAATGGACGAAATACGATGGATGAAAAATGATGTACTATAATCTGTAGCCTTTCCCACTAGACAAGTGGACGATCCGAAACAAAAATATTTTTTTAATTCGAACCAATAATTCCTGAAATTCCTTGCTTTAAACCAAAGAAACTCTTCAGATTTATAATATTAAATAAAGAACTCAATGCCGCGCTGAAAATATTAAGTATTTCGTTTTCTCGCGTAGGAATTGAACCTACAATCTGTAGCGTTCATAGCCGAACGTTTGTGCACCTGCGCCACGAATGGCCTCTGATATCTCTCTCTTTCTCATTCTTTCTCTGTGTAGGTAGTTAAGAAAGAAAATACTGGGAAGAAAATACTCAATGCTAAGACACTTCGTTCTCCACTAAATTAATTTTAAATTTAGTCATCGAGTGGCGGAACTCTACCCCGCTTCGTCTCACGAAAACGAAGAATTAAAATTAGGCCTTCCAGTGGGACGCTAACACACTTAACGTATTCCTAATTAAAAATGAACGTATACGTATTAAAGCAGTAGTCATTTCCATGTACATACTTGAGTATTTTTTCGTGACATTAACATTACATATATATATGTAAGAGACCAGTGATGAGGCAGTGGCACGAGGTGTGACTGTAAAACCGACTGGTTGTGGGTTCGATCCCCACTCGAGGAGATGAAATATTTACTTAAATTTATATTTCCATTTCTTCGCTCTGGTGTCGAGGTTAAGCGCGGCGTTGAGTTCTGCCACTCAACACGCAATGCCTTCAGAAATCGGCAGAAAGTGGGGAACGGAGTGTCTTAACACTAGGTTCCCTCTGCCTACCCTACTGTGTGCGGGATACAGCGTGAAGCTGATTGATTGTATATATATATGTAAGTAACTTATGCTAATGGATTTAAATTTCTGCGTATACATATTTACAAACATTGTACTGTTGGTTGGAAGCAGATTTGACTTCCACCACTCCCATTCGTCACGCAAAGTATCGAAAACGGATGGAATTGTAAAACGGAGTGTCTTACTAAACTGTTTAAATATTGTAACCTTTAAAAATCGGCAGTTAAAGTTAAAAAGATATTATGTTGGCAATTATCCTATCCACACTATTAAAATAAACGTTTGCTTTTAGAGATAATTATGCAGATAATACTTTCTTAATCTTAAGAACTACATATTTTATGTTAGTTTTAGATTAACCTTCAAAATTTTTTTTTACGATAGAAAAAGACTAGTAGATTTTTTTTTAAGCTATAAGGCTATCAATTTCATTAGCTTGGATAGTAAAGTTTATTATAAAATATTGGCGAAAAGGTTGCAACAAAGATCCGAAAGGCTGTTGTAGAAGACCTGAGGAGGCTTTGGATCTGGAAGACGGTGTATGGATCAGATCTTTTTCCTCCAGATAACCACGGAAAAACTCTTAGCCTCTTGCTCGTATAATATCTTTTTAACTTTAACTATTAATTTTTAAAGGTTACTAAAAAACTTTCTGGGTTTTTGTAGACTTGGAAAAGGGGCTTGACAGGATTATGGGAAAGAAATTATGGGATATACCACCCCGTTACAATGTGAGCGGACCCTAACTGCAGACTGAAAGTCCTTTATAGATATCAATCAGTCTGTGTGCGGGTAGGAGCTAGCATATCGCCTTTCGCCGTGTCAGCTCTGTTGTTTAACTTATGATGCACTGCTCATTGCATTGCATTAGTGACCAGAAAGGTGTGAAAATAATGATATATTATTCGATTAGATAAACTAATTCCGCGTTAAGACAAGCGGAGTCAGTTTATTTAATCGAATCCGCAATAAAGAACTACAAAGAATGGTAGGTACTAGCGAGGATGCTACGATGAGAATGAAGAAGGACGTTCTCAGGTGGTTTGAGTATTTCGAACGAATGAGTGATGAAGGAATGGCAAAAAAAAACTAAGGAAAAGTCACCGGTAAGGGAGTTAGGGGAAAACTTTATATTTCTAATAAAAATAGGCATTATTTTACTTTAATTTAAATAACCATAAAATCATTCATACAACATGTGGAATGGCCTATATACGGCAGTGTTTTCAGGTCGATACGACTTGATTGCCTTCAAAAAACATGTCTATCTCCACCTCAAAGGCCGGCATTGCCTTTAGCTTTTCTGGTGTTAAACGTGGGTGGCAGTGGTCACTTACCATCAGGTGATCATGACCCGTACGTGAAACAATATTTTATTTAGAATATTAATAAATTTCAAGAGATTATAGACTATTAGATTTGGGCTTCCGTAAATTCTACTGTTTTCAATTTTTTTCTGAATATTTATTTCGAATTTCGAACGAATTCTGAATATTTATTTGGTCACCACCAAGAAATATATATTATAGGAAAAATTTAATACTTCAAATAATTTTTTATATTTGTAGAAGTAACTTTTCATTAATTTCTACAAATAGGTAGGTATATTTACTATTTTACATATACATATTAAGTATGTGAGTATTCAAATTAATTCAATAATTTCTTATAAAGGGACAATAATTAAAACAAACACAGCACATCGAATAACATTTAATAATATCCATACATTTATATGTTATAAACATTTAAATATAAAACATTGATTACAATAAATCTATATATATACCAAATTCGTGTATAGAATAGGACACTTACTTTAAGACAAGATTATTTGAATTGGTCTTTGAGGATATTAAATATTTAACATTTTCATTTCTTCACTCTGGAAATTAGGCAAAGCGCGGCGTTGAGTTCCAGCAATCAACACGCAAGGCCGCAAGAATTCGGCGGAAAGTGAAGAAACTAAAGTGCCTTCATGGGAACGGAGTATCTTAACACTAGGTTCCCATGTTCTCCCATCCTACTATGTGCGGGATACGGCATGAAGATATAAAAAAAGTGTGACGGAATATTTATATTAATAATATGTATTTAGCTATAAAAGATTTTTATTTGAATATTTGTCAGCAATAAATATATTAAAATTATCAATTTTATTTATGGGTAAAAATAAATGTTCTAAAGCTAAAAAAATAAATCGTCAATAAAGGTGGTAATTACCTGTAGGTAAAGGCAAATTAGGTCATTATTCCATATAGAAAAAATATTACTGGAAAGTGAAACACGTAGCCATGTAATTAATAATAAAACAGATATTTCGAGATAGAATTTAAAAACTATATAGAAATAGTAATAGTAACAAAAATTTTAAAAATCTTATAGAAATTGATATAGCAACACCATTATCTATAACAATCTAATTATACATCACTAAATACATACACCAAAAATATTTATTATCTATTATATTATATATAAAAAAAAATACATTTATCATTAAAATATTTGCCAAAACATTTACTATGTGCTACTGTTGATAAAGTATAATTTTAAAAAATCTGGCTAAGAATAAAGTGGAGTGCATTTCTAAGTCTTTCTTTAAAAATTAATATACTTGCCAATTTACATTTCATTTAAGTAGTGCAAAAATATATTAAAGTTTTTACTAACTACAATTATATAAAGAACGCCCTCATTACATTACAATTTATATATGTTTGGAAAACAATAATATTTTAATCATTTCAAATTATTATTTTTTATGATTATAATTTATAACCATCGTTAGTATAATAATCGTTATTAGCCTTTCGCCTTTCAGTTTCAAAGATCCTTAACAGAAATTTGCTAAGAAACTTTTTCTATTACACTTATTTAGGAAACATATATAAAAAAAAAGAAATTAGCGAGATTTGAACCCGCGGCTATTGGGAACCGTCCAAGATTTGGACGAAATCCCACTACGTTCAAATTTTTATGCGTTTCCTAAATAAGTAATTTTCTTTCGTAATGATACGAATAGACTACGACAGAAATGACGTCATAAACATCAGAAAATGCAGAACATTTCGAAAATCTTTCATCTATACTAGATTGACTTGCACAAAATCGCCAATGTGACACAAACTATTGTGTCACAATAAATATTGCAATTAGAGACACTCGTATTCATACAGACACTCGATGTATACACTAAGGGCACCCCTGTATAGTGTCGTGATCTATTCGTACCTAGGTGTGGAATAACGCTTTAAAAATGTTAAAAAATATATACCTATAATTTTTTTTATTTACAAATTTTGCAATACGAATTTCAAATGTTAATAATATTCCAAATTTGGTCGCATTTGTTTTAAAAAGTTTTTTTTTCATATAAATTAAGTGTAAAGGTAGAGAGTCTAAAGTGTATAAGTAAAAAAATCAATCCCTGTATAGTAATACGTTAGTTCGAAATGTTGTGTTTCGTGAATAAAATGTAATATTATTTGTAAAAACCATAGAAATATAAGTATATTTTTATTATGGAAAACATTTCATAACACAAAATAAAATAATGGCTGTTAATATTTTACAAGTTATATTCAAAAAACAAAAAAAAAATAAAAAAGTCTACCGTACAAAAATTTAAAATTATAAATTATAAAGATTCTAGAGACTGAAGATACGAAATGGATGTGGAAAGGCGTAATGCTGTCGGTGCCTTACCTACATTGATGTGACGGCGAAACGCCAACACAGCTGCACATTTTGCCATACAAATAGTAAATACAGTGCTGGTACCGCCGCTGTTATACTGAGCGAAACGTGGGTACAGAAGAAGAATGAAAGAAGACAGTGGAGATGTGATCTCTTCGTGGGATATACGGAGTTTAACTTATCTAATCCACATGATGAGATACACAGAATAGTAGGTACTAGCGAGGATGTCACGGTGAGAATGAAGAAGAACGTATTCAGGTCGTTCATTCAAGATCGGCAAAAAAGGAAAAGTTAGTGGTAAGAGAGGCATGAGGAGACCTCGGTTTAGTTTTGAAAACACAGTATTGATACTGGAGGAATTCACGTAAAAGCCATTAGGACCCCCCTGGAGGGCCTGTACAGAGAGGTTGATGACAGTGGATGAAGCAAAAGAGGTATGCAGAGACCGTGGCGCTCCGTTCTCTCTATGCTAATGATGGAGCATTAAGCTAAAAAATATTATTAGGTAATTATCATTTTCAGGTACAACCATGAATAGAAGAAAAAAAGAAACAAGAGTTAGACATTTTTATAAGAATGAGAAAAAAACTAATAAAAAAATTATAGCACATATAAATATATCTTTTAAAGTAACTTCTTCCCACAATCATTTATTTAAGTATTTGACTACATTGAAGGACTAGAAGATATATAAGTATTTTATCTTTTACTTGGAGAGGAAAGGAGTTATTCTGATATATAAGCTATATTACTGGAAAATTTCATAAAAATCTATTCAGTATTTTTGTGTGAAAGTGAAACAAACATTCATCCTCACAAACTTTCACATTTATTGAAAGTTAAGAGAAAATAAATAATAATACAATAAAAGCAAAATTTATTTTACTTAAATACTGCCACTGAAAATGTATATCATAACTTTAAACATAATTAATACAAACACAGATTAAAAATATTTATAATTTTTTATTATGTATTGGTAATAGAAAATAATTATTTTTTACCTGTAAATTAGGCCATAGATTAAAAAATATTTCTTAAAATACATACTATACATGCACATGCAAACATACTACAACATTTAAAAACTTAACAGAATATATTATTTAATAGATATAATTAACAATGAATTAGTAATCGAGATCAAAAAGAAACAAACCAGTGCCTTACACTTTTTTTTATAATCATGCAGTTATACAGATAATATATGTCTATATAAAATATTTTTTATCATTTATTTCCTATATCAACATTTATAATTTCAAATTACAAGGGTTGATAACTTTAAGATTTAAAAATACAATATCCAAAATTTAATATACTTTATCAAACAAATATCAGCTTTATAAGCTTTTGATGAAATTAAATTCTTAAAATGTGAGCCTTTTATTTTGTAAAGTAAAACGTAGAGGTTAGACTCAGTTTATGTATTTGTATTTTTCAGCGGGCGACTTACTACTCTCGCCCTGCGCCTCATCTCAGTTGGCCGTCCACTGAAATAACAGAAAATTATTATTTATAAAACAAAATATAGAAATTTATAAGAAATATATTTAGAAAGTAGTAAAACTTTAAATGTAGCTGGCTTTGTAAGCACTCTTTGTCATGACAACATATAAATTTTTATACATTTTCTAAATAAGTATTTTTCTTTCCTAAGTGCGGAATAACACTTTAAAAAAATGTTTAAAAATATAAATTTTCATCAATCATACAATCATAATATGCTTGTTACAACTATGTTTAATTTCGGGTATGGTGCTAGTTTACTTGGGAGTATTAATTATTTTCATTTCCTTGTTCTAATAAAAAAGTTGGACAATGAGTTCCGTTGGACAATGAGTTCCGTCATCAACAAGCAATATCTAAAAAATTAGGCAGAACATGGGGAATAGAATGTCGTAAGACTACATCCTGCTTTATGTGGAATACAGTGAAGGTAAAAAAAATCTATATTTAAAAAAACTTTATCTCTGGTATGAACCTTTAAATTTGCTCCTCCCTCCTTCCTTAGCTCTTGTTCCCGTCGATCCATCTCTTCAGCACGTTCCTGCATACGCCTGACTCTTTCAGGATCCTTGACACCTCTAGCAGCTTCCTGTGCTCGGCGACGTTCAGCAGCTTCGGTCTGCTGCCTGCGTCTTGTTTCCTTTTTAAAAGAGATGAAAGTTATTCTATAGCTTATCAATAATAAATATTTCAGTATAAAGTTTACAATATATAAAAATAATTAAAGTTTATGCACACAAATATATAAAGGCCAAAAATTTGAAAAGACAAAAAAAAACAGAGTTCTTGACGGATCTTTCTTCTATATACACTTATATGACACAATAACGTTGCGAAATATTTTTTATAATAACTTACTTGTTACTGCAGCTTTCTATCCCGTTTCTTATTCTATATTAGAGTACAAAACAAACCTAAACAATGTCACACAGCAAAAAAGTACAAGGAAATCTATACTAAATATAAAAATATATAAATGCAAATACTTAGAATATTATCTCAGGTGTTATAAAATTCTAAAAGCCACTAATAAACTTACTGCATCTGGAGTCAATATTTCTGTCGCTGAAGGTCTACAGCAAGACGTAAATATTCCCATTGTAGGAAAAGAAAACTTGTTTTCGCAAAAATTATCACGATCACATTCCAATCTTATCAACTAACGTCTATCACTTAGTTATTGTCAATAAAATTGACAACTGTAAGTGAGTTTAGAAAAGTTAAAACAAAAAACACTGCATACGTCTAAAAATCTGTAAATTAAATTAAAAGAAAGGAAATCATTATCGGAAATAATAACTACTTTTTTAAAATAAAATTATACAACACATAAAATACAACTACATGTTTTACTGTTGTCTAATTGAAGCTTTTATTTCACTAACCATTCTCTTCCAAATTATAAGTAAATTTGCCATTTTTGAATTTTAAAAAATGCTTGAAGTACACTGCTTATTTAGTTTTAATATATAATTACACACAATCACTGCGCAAGTTGAGGTTGAGTCTTGAATTAAATAGATCCGATCAATACTGTAATATTACCAACTAATAAAATTTAACGAGAGCATAAAGTTTTTTGGAGGAAGGTAAAAAATACGTATATTACATATTTTATATAATTTAGTAGAATAATATATAAAAATTAATTTAGATTTTTATTAGTCAAACATTGTGTTTTCGGATAACACTATACATTTAGAAAAGTATATATTATAATGTAAGTTATAGTTATCTTTTTGCAAATAAAGAAAATTTTATAATATTGAATTATTAAACATTTCAATATTTTATATATTCATATCGATTTAAAACAAGGTAACCGTACTTTAATGTATTTTATCGATATTACTGGCTCACTCTCTTAATATGCAATATCGATATCTATATTCCAGACTAGTTTAAGGTACACCACTAACGCAAAGTACGTGAATTGGGGCACTGTCGCATAATTTTAGATTTCAATAAAATTGCGTTTTAAAAATGTTTTCACGCCTAGCTTTGCGTTCAGGTACGTTTAATTATCAATATCATAAGTGTATGTCAGTTTATTTGTTATAATTTAATAACCTTGTTGTTAGGGAGGTTTATGTAATCGCCAGTGACAAGTGCCGAAGTGATGATTCCGAATTTAAAAAATAATATTTCTATAACTTACCCGTATATTAAATTATTTAAATATTTCCAATTATTATTTTGTTTATTAAATAAGATTTTTATAATTATGAGTTCTAGGTAAAAATTAACCTAACTTTGTTCAGCTGATTTACGTATTACATGTAATTTTAGATTTCAAGTTTTTCAATTATGTTCTTTCAATATATTGTTAAACCTTATTGATACTTCTTAAAATCTTTAAACGATCAATTATAAATAAGGTTTTAAATGATAATTTATTATAACAGTTAAATTTTGTAATAAAAAAATCCAATTATTTTCCAGTCGCAGCCCGACAGACACCCACAGCCCTCGTAGCACGAGGCTCAGCTTCTTCCAGTGAGGTAAGCGGAGTGCGAGATGAGAAGAACTTCCCTCGCCCAGTGAGAGGTGAACCTGGAAAAGTCAGACTTGGATTCATTCCAGAAGAATGGTAAGATCTGCTTATTCTTGTTCTTCAAGACAATGAGAAGAATCACACTTTTTATAAGATATTTTACTATTACCTATATTTTAACTTTACCATCACACTATCCTGCGTAAAGCAAGATAGGCAGAGAGAACCCAGTGTTCAGCCACTGCGTCTCATGCATCACCACACTACCACAATGAGTAGTGAAAATCAATGTAGTTCTTCACTCTTAGTACTAGAGCAAGAAAATTAAAATATTTCATTTCTCTGAGTGGATATCAATCTTATATCTTTTTTATTACTGTCAAAGGCTACACCACTATGCCATGACAGGCCTCTGTCTGTATATACATATATATTAACTAGCTGTCTGCCCACGGCTTCGCCTGCACTACATGATTATTGATTTAATAAACAGAATTGACTGACAACTATAATGACTTCTAATATGATTTTTAATCTGTAATCTTTCAATATGATTTTATTACTTAATTATCGTAATTTCTATAAGGTTTTATGATTTTTTTGTGCAATTTTGATACTTGATATTTATAATAATATACTTTGAGCATTGATACATAAAGCTTATTATTTACTTTACATATATATTTTTGTAACATTACATTCTTTTTACCTTTGTTATGTATGTCTTATCATAATTTTAAAACTCTGTTAAATGTTCTGATGTCAGTGAATAATTTAATTTACTCCTTCGGTAACAGCCTTAAATGTTAAATTATTGATTTGTGTAACAATTAATAATATTCTATATAAAATGATTGCTGTAGTTTTTAAATTAGTTACATATATTATTAGCTATTAGATTATATTATTAGATATTAGAGAAGAAAAATTAATTAAACAAAAAATTTACCAGCACAATTCAGAAAATTATGCTTTGTATACATCACCATCTATTGGGCCTAAAGTTAAACTGTAACTGTTGTGTTATTTTATGTTAAATTTCACTTAATATATAATTATATTCATCAAGAACTATGTTTTACTAAATACATACTATTGGCACCGTGCACGACCACAGCGCCACCCAGCGTACGCAAATTTGTAGGCTCTGACGCTTTGACATATGACGGCGGGATTGTTTGAAAATATTCGTAAAATACTTTCAAATTCATTTATATTACTTAATTACTGTGATTTGGGTGGAAAAAGTGTCGATAAATCATTTCTGGTTATTCAAATTGAGAGAGGTAAGTAATCTCTATTCAAAATTGAGTTTTATTTTGGTTATATCAGAATTTGTTTACTACTTTTTTTAGTTGTAGTTTTACTGAAAAACAAGGAAACAAAGCAAATTTAATGGCAGTTAGTATAGTAGTTACCTAGTTTTGATATTATTATAATAATTTATTTTCTAAATAAATGATTATTATAATATCAAAACGTGAACGAAACGAAATGTGATTTAAGAAAAAAAAATAATTAAAATAAAAAAAAAACTATTAATACTGTATTTGTGATTAGTTGCTAATGTTTTCAATAATAAATGGAAATTGTTGAATGTTACACCTGCAAGATCTATAAGTTGCTCATCATTACAGATAGATGAAAACCAAGTAAAATATTTTTTTTTGTTGAAGTCGCCACATCTGTGTATGTTTTTTTAAGGGTATTACATACTTTGTTTTTATATAAATATAAAATATAAATTGTAATTTTTTATATAAATAGTTGAGTTGTCTATTTCTGTTTGTATTTCTGCATCACATACTTCGCTATAAATATATCTATTACATGTAAATGTATTTGTTGCATTGTATAACAACTGCAACTGCTGTGACTCATTTTTAATAACTTAATAAAACGATAAGTCGAACAGATTGCTTTGACATTAATAAGTGACAAAGCCTAAGTTTTTTCTACTTTTGGCCACCATGAGCGCTGCGAGCGTTTATAATACTGTCACCTAGTACTATGCACCCTGCCAATAGTTAAAACAAAACAATTAATGAAAGTTTTAAGAAAATTGGTTTAGTACTTTCGGAGATTTAAAGGCAGACAGACAGACATACAAAAAAATATTTTTGCTCTACTATTTTTTTTTAAGTGTCCCTCTATCCATTTCAGTCTAAATTACTAAATGTACAGAAAATGTTTTTACTGTTTTATTATATATAGAGATAATATTTCAAGAAATTGATTATATCTTACAAAATTTTTATATCATAAATCATATTTTAATTAAAAACGTCATATTTTAATGAAAATAACATTATTAAGAAAAAAATCTTATTTTTTCCAGGTTCCAATTCTTCCATTCCAAGACTGGTGTTACTGGTCCCTACACATTTGGTGTAGGTCTTGCCACATATCTCTGCAGCAAGGAGATCTATGTAATGGAGCATGAATATTATACTGGTCTATCAATCTTTGTGATGGTGTACTATGCTAGCACTAAGCTCGGACCCAAGATGGCTGCTTGGCTGGACAAGGAAGTTGATGTGAGTTAAAATAAATTTTAACACATTTAATTTTTTTATTTTAAGACATGATCATTGATGACATGTTTATGTTTAGTATTATAATCATTTAAAAAAGAAATAAAAAAACACATTGAAAAAAAAGAGATTTTCTGAAATATTTAACTAATGTAGGCATTGCATGTTTACCCTGCCTGCCATAGCCTAACCTGCTACTTGCCAGATACAGAGTGAAACAGAGAGAGAGAAATTTAAAATAATTTAGAGTCACTGATGATACAGTTAGCCAATTGTGGTTGTAGATACAGTGCCCACTCGGTGGATTGATTATTAATATATTTAATTTTTTCACTCTGCTAAAATAAAGCGCAGTGTTAATGTCCACCATTATGTTATTTCTTGAAATGGGCTAAAGTTTTATAATGTTTGTACTTAGAGAGACCAGTCATGGTGCAGGGGCATAAGCATGTGACTGTAAACGGCACAGGTTGTGAGTTCCATTCTCACTAGAGGAAATGAAACATTTAATGTATTTATTTCTTCAAAGTAGGAAAGTGGCTATCAGCATGTCTAAACACTAGGCTCTCTCTGTCTACCTTGCTACATGTGGGATACAGTGTGGAGCTGGAAAAAAAATCTTCTGATTACCCTGGTGGCTGTCACCTGAAAAAAAAATAAAGAATAGCTTGACACTTTTTCCCGCCTAGAAGTGTAGGTAAAGTGAACCTCACGCACTGCCGTGCAGTGCTGCAGTGAAACCCAAGGCCATGCTTTGTCTGTTACCAGAGCAATGAAATAAAAATAATAACATTTTTTGTTCGTATGGGAATCGAATTCACAATCATATGCTGAGCCACAAAGGCCTCATAAGAAATAAATATACATATAAAATTAATAACTAACAATATTTTTTCTTTAAAATATAATTTTCCAGGCAGTCGAAGCTGAATGGAACCAAGGCCGTGTAGAAAACCTCAAATCCTTAGAAGAAGCCATTGAAAATGAGAAGGAGGCGCAATGGCGTGCTCAGGGACAGGAACTGCTTATTGAAGCTAAGAAAGAAAATGTCCTTTTGCAATTGGAAGCTGCGTACAGAGAGAGGATGATGAATGCTTATTTGGAGGTATGTTTGATATTAAGGTCCCATACTCAAAAAAATTTTATAAAATTTAAAAAGAAATGTGAAGATGCTTATTGTTAAAACAGTATATACTTTTTTGTATCCCTGTATCATGAGTTTTTCAATATTGGTTTATGATAAATTGCTTATGTTGTTGTTTTCTACTCAATTAAAAAAATACCAATTACGACAATTGATAATATGAAAAATATCAAACCATCTCAAATATACATAGTGAAAAATATAAAAAAACGTTTAAGGGTTTTTTTGTTTAATAACAATTAAAATTTGTTTTTTAGTTTACTACTCTTAAAATAAGTATAAAACACAGTGTCTTAGCAAACTTAATCCATTCATTATTACTTATGGTAATAAAAAAATTAAAGCAATAAATGACTTAATAAAGAAATTAATATTTACATTTCAATTACAGGTCAAACGCCGTTTAGACTACCAACTCGAGAAGTCTAACCTAGAACGCCGTATCGCTCAAAAGAACATGGTCGACTGGATAGTGTCCAACGTGACCAAGGCCATCACCCCCGACCAAGAGAAACAAGCCTTGGACCGCTGTATCGCAGACTTGGCCGCTTTGGCCAAGTAGACTTAGCTATTTATTTTCTAAATAATGTTATTAAAGTGAGATCGATTGTATAGTTTATGCTTGTTTTATTTCTATTAAACAGAGTTAACCACATAATTCAGCTGCAATACTTTTTTTTTTGTAATAAATATATTTATATAAAAACGAGCGGCTCGACCGCGGCTTCGTCACATATAATGTTATCAAAATAAGATCGTCTGTATCCACACAGTTAATGTTCAACTTCAATACAATTTTTTTCTGTATAGTTGATCATATGAACATTATCATATAAATCAAATCAGCTTCACGCTGTATCCCGCACACAGCTGTGTAGACAGAGGGAACCTAGTGTTAAGACACTCCGTTCCCCACTTTCTGTAGAATTCTGGAGGCATTGCGTGCTGAGTGGCAGAACTCAACGCCGCGCTTAATCTCGACACCAGAGCAAAGAAATGAAAATATAAATTTAAATAAATATTTTAGAAGAAATATTTAGCGGGCTCCTCTAGCGGGGATCGAACCCACGACCACGGTCGACCACGTCGGTTTTACAGTCACACTTCGTGCTGCTGCGCCACGACTGGCCTCATTATCATATAAGCTTCTATTTATACTGTACTTCATAAACATATTCTTACATCGTGGTGTAGTGGCTAGCCTGTGCCTGTAACGTGAATTCGATCCCCACTCGCGGGAATGGAATTCATTTCTTCACTCTGGTATCACAGCAAAAGCGGGCTGTAGAACTCCGCCCTGCTATATATAATATACAGCGCTAAAAAACTAAAACTATATTATAATATACCGAGAAAAACGTGACAAAGATCACATCCCGAACAGGATAACCAAGCCCTGGGCTGATATGTCGCAGAATTGGCCGCTCTATTAAGATTTTAAGTACTTGTAATCGAGCATCCAGAGACTTATTGATTATTTATGTTCTAAATATTATTATTAAAGTATTTTCTATTCTATACTTCAAGTTTGTTTTATTCCTATTTTACGTCAGCAGCTTCTCTTTAGCATTTTTTTTTCCTAATTTTTTTCTACAAATTTTATCATGGAAACTTGTTGTGTGGAACACATGTCATATTAATATAGGTACAACGTAACAGAGGCCATAACAACCGACCATTAGAGAGAAAATTTAGACCGCGACAACGCATGATTGGCAGGTTTGGCCAAGAAAAGAAAAAGTAAATCTGGCTAAATAATATTATTAACTTTTTCTTAACATGCCAAAGTGAAAGTAGGTGACCTGCGTGTGAATTGCCTGCTGTACGCAGATGATGCAGTGCTTATTGCATCATCAGAATACGAGTTGCAGGCATTGGTCACCACTCTGAAAGAAGGGTGTGAATATAATGGTCTAAGCCTCAATGTGAATAAGACAAAGGTTCTGATTTTTGAAAGTGTAAATAGTAAGATATTAGAACAAGTGAATGAAGTGGTATACTTGGGAAGTATGTTCAGTAGAAATGGAAGATACGAGATGGATGTGCAAAGGCGTATTGCTGCCGGTAACAAGGTTAACGGAGCCTTAGCTGCATTGATGAGACGGCGAAACGTCAGCACAGCTGCGCGTTTGGCCGTACACAATGCAGTGTTGGTACCGACTCTGTTATACGGCAGCGAAACGTGGGTATTACAGAAG
>DWQW01006522.1:0-16157 GCA_018249695.1 Heliconius erato demophoon | reverse complement strand
TTTTTCTAATCTTTGTACCCTTTTTTCTAACATACCTATCTCTTCTTTCATTTTAAGGTTTTCCTCTATTAGAGGTTTTATTTTGTCATTTATCGTCTCTGAGACCGACTCTGTTACATTACGTGTTGTGGTCTCCGTCTGTTTTTCCATCTCTTCTTTAAAATTCTTCCATAATAGTTTCATTTGCTCGTTCATGACGTTGCAAATTTTTATTTTTGTGTCGTTAATGGCGGTTGACAAAGGAACATATTAAAGTATAATAATTCATTCTCCCGAGTGGATATCGCACTCACAATGGTCGTGTTTACAGTCACACGCTTGTAGCACTGCGTCACAACGGCCATTGCTATGATTTTATGTTATAAAAAAAATATTTTATAATAAAATCCAAAATCGTAATTGATATTAGACTAAGATGGTTTATTTTCAGGCAGCAAATATACACAAAATGTTGAGAAAATAGGTCATATCATTAAGAATGGCAAAACTGATCTAAAAACAAGAGCATTAAACTGTTTGGCCAATCTCATCAGCGTCAGTAAAGATCCAAGTGCAAAAATTGCACCCATAGACCAACGAGTTACATTAATGACGCGTGAATGGTTCAGAAGTTTGAGCCAACAACCAGAGCCTATGGAAGTGCTTTTTGATATATGTAAGAATCCATTTCCGGATATTAGGTTGGCTGGTTTGAAATTGCTTGACGCTGTATGCCAACATCGATGGGGTGAAGAGATGGTTGCAGGAGTAGCAGGTACGTTAATCATTTTTTTTTCAGCTTCACGCTGTATCCCGCACACAGCAGGGTAGACAGAGGGAATCTAGTGTTAATACACTCTGTTCCCCACTTTCCGCCGAGTTCTGGAGACATTGAGTGTTGAGTGGCGGAACTCAACGCCACGCTTTGCCTCGATACCAGAGCAAAGAAATAAAAATATAAATGTAAATAAATATTTCATTTCCTCGAGTGGGGATTGAACCCACAACCAGTCAATTTTACAATCACACTTTGTGCCCCTGCACCCCGATTGGCCTCATAGATAAAATTATTAATACAGTAAAAATTCGATTAACGAGACTTAATTGTTGTCGTAAAGCATTCGGATAATCGAATGTATAAAGAAAAGCGAGGCATATGTTGTATATCGTCGGTTTGGAAGAAGACTATAATATCTCAAAAAATGGCATTTTTCAGGAGAACCATTTAAAGTTTTCATATTGATTTTTGTTAAAATGCTCAGTAGGTAATTTCATATTTCTATGATTCAATAATCAGGAGGAACAATGTGAAATGTCTGCCGTGTTTGGATTCTTGCATGTCTAAAAACCTCCCCCTTATCTGCCATTTTCATCCCCTCTTCTTAAATGTGATAGTATTCCCCAAAAAGAAATTCAAATACTTTTGAAGATAATATTTTGTTACAACAGGAGTTTGATAAAAAAAAACTAATGAATTTAAAAAAAAATATTGTCTAAATCACAGAAAAACATTGTCTTTCATAATAACAAGATTGTTTACAATTTTTTTTTTAACCAAATTGAATTACAAAATCATTCTTTGTTCTCTCCCTGTACATAAGATTACAATTTATTTTTGCAACTTTAAAATGTTAATGATAACGTTATTATAGACTAGTGTAAGAACCTTGGTAAGATGATGTTAAAGCTCAAAGTTAGTCCTAGAAATAGTTAAATTCAAATTCGTACATTATTTGTATTGCACAAAAAATAGAAGTTAGCAGACTGCTTACTTTTTCGGGAAGACAGTTATATTTTGGTTTATAATAGTTTTGCTCAGAAAAGTGCGATGAAACTCTTTTCTTCACTGTCCACTTTTTGAGATATAACAGTCTTTCACAAAACAAACGAACTTTCTGAAGCGACTTCACAATGCTAACTGAAATGTAATAGTCTTTCTCAAAACTTGTCAAAAAGGAGGGGAGATGTCATAGTTTCAAGCAGAGCGTCCTGGCGGTTTGAATAAAAGTACAAGTTAGAACCGTTTTCCACATAATTTCTCACACGATTTTGAGTTATTCTATCGATAAAACATAAAAGTCACATTTTTGAGATGTAATAGTCTTCTTCCAAACCGACGATATGTCATATGCTTGTTGTTTTGACTGGACCTATATTTTAGTTAAATATATTCATGTCGCGAAATGTTCGCAAATGGCTTTATTTTTTAGCGTATCAAAAAGTAACATCAAAAATCATCATCATCATCAAACATCTCTTACTCGTTATAAATAAAAGGTCAACAAAACACTTTAAAAATATTAGTTAGTATTAATATAGTATTTTTGTCATCACCACTTTAAATGGAACCACAACTTAAATACTCTATAAAAACCTAATTCAATTAAAAGAAAAGAGATTTTTCCAAAAACGAAAAAGTGATTTTTACAAATAAAATAATTAATAAAATTATAAAACACCATTTGTCAAGAATGAGGAACACAGACACAAACTTATCAAAGCGATAACGTCGCACACTCGCCTCATTCACGAAATCGAGCCTTAAGTAATGGCGGCGATTTTAAATTGCGTAAAATAGAACGAGATATCCCTTTCTCGTTCTTCTAAACTTTTTTTTGAATAAAAAATGGCGAAATACGGTATGGCTAGACATCGTGAAATGGAAAAAAAAATCCTACATCTAACTGTTGAGGTATCTTGTTTAATTTCTTTAGGTATGGGTTTAAAATTTTTTACTCTATATGCTGTTCCCGTAAAAGGAGCGCAGGCGCTTCCACTCTGTATACTCATCTTAAATTCTATGTTGAATTAATCTAATTACACTAAACATGTAATTATATATTTTTTATTTCAGGGTTTATTGAGTATCTTTTGGATCGATCCGTCGATTACACAAAGGAGTCTAAAGAAGCCAAATATGATGTAATAAAAAAACTTTCACGCTCTGCAGCGTTTGATGAAAATATTATCTCTAGGTTACAAAAATATGTTGAAGAGGGACCTTTCTACACGGAAACAGAAACTCAAGTCGCTATGGAAGGAGAATAAAAATGTTAACAAAATTGTTTTAGTTTTTTTATTAAAAAAGAAAAATATATAAATATGAAATTTTCTTATAACATCACTTCCTTCTTTTACTTTTGCCTGAAGCAGGAGCCGCTTTACGTTTTTTTGCTTTTGATTGTCCTCCATATTTTGCAGCTAAGCCATCAATCAATGACTCCATTTGACTAGCTCTAGCTGCTTGTTTTTGTTTTATCATTAGTTCTAAACTATTACCTATAAAAAATAAAAATAATATAATCACATGTTTTTGATATTCAATTTCTTAGATTATGGCAGCGATAGACTATAAACGCAAAAGAATTATTTTCATTTCCTAACTTGGTTAGGAAACACTGGTAAGTAGTAAAAACTGGTAAGGAAACAAACCGTGGTGTCGAAATCCACTTTTTTATGCACCAGAAATGGAGTTCTATATCCAGGATACAGTGTGCAGCTGTAAAACTTGGACACTTAAAACTTGTACCACATACCTGAATCAATACCTAATGATTTCTTGTATTCATCAGCTTCTTTTGCTTCTCGATTTTCTTTTGCATGTCGACGTTGACGCTTTTTAGCTGGCTCATGAGTAAATATCTTAAATGCAGGTATTTCATCCTCTTCTATCATTTTCTAAATTATAAAAAATTATAATATATATATATATATATGATTGTGAATATTTAAATTTTAGTAGTTTTTCTATCTCACTTACAGTTAAAATGCCTCGAATTCTTGGTTCATGCTCTGATCGTGCAAATTGAACTTGATCTACAATGTAGTCCATATCCCCTTTGCCAGTTAAGTAGGCATTCTTCAAATCATTTTTCTCTTCTGTAGAACCTGTCAATTAAAGTCAAAGGTGTAAATAAAATCTGAAATATTCTATTTTTCAGATTGTTTTTATACCATTTGACAGACATCCAGTCTGACCATTGGGCTACAACATAATATTATCTTATATTTATAAGACAATAAAAAAGTGTGGTTGTACATTAAAACTTGTAATAAACCACACATCCATCTCTGGAGGTACTGGAAGTATTTGAATGAAACTTTTTTTGTTATAAACTTTTTAGGCCTGGATCTATAGATTATAGTTCAACTTTAAATAAAAAAAAAATTAAGGAAGTTTTATTAAGTGTAGCTTATCATAATTTTTATAAGAATTCAAGATGTGGAACCTCTATTGAATTTTAATAATTCAGCTAAACTATAAGGAGTAATAAAATGTTCGCACTGCGAAAGTTGGTTGGTAAGATGATGGACATTTCTCATTGACATATGAACATCTGTCAAGGATTGATACTAGTTGGTTGCCACTATTATCATTCAGACTGTAAAAATAAGGAAATACCACCTTGGCAAATATTCTGTATGGGGAGCATTTTTAGCATTTGACTACAAAATTTGTGAATTTTATCTCCATTCAAGGGGCATAATTATATTTAGATAGTTTTTTAGTTTTCTAATGGGCTCTTGTTGGTAAATGGGGTAGGTTAATGCCCTTCAACACACAACGTCTGAAATCTGGGGGAAAGCAGAAACAGTATTATGATAACAGGTTCTTATTGCCTACCTGCTTCAAGTTTCATTGGGCAAATAGATAAGATTAGATAAAAAGTCTTTATTGCACACTTGATAGGATCTTGTGATCTCTTCCAGGCAACCAATCCAAATTATGGAAGGATACTACTACTACTACTACTAAGTTAAAGTGAGGGCATAATGTGGTACAAAGCAATGTGGAAAAATTTAATAAATAAATATATATATATATTCATTGAACCGATATATAACATACATATATACATTAAATATATATGAGTTAAATATATACAAGTAGGAGAAATATATAAATTAATGATAATAATACCAGTAGGTACACATATACTACACCAGATGATAATAATCCTTAACCTTAATCCTTAACTTTAGATTTAAAGATATTTATAGTCTGTGTCTGGGTTCTCGAGCACATTATCATTTTCTGAGCAGACACTAAACAGAATACAGGAGTTAGAGCCAGGGAAGGAAAAGCCTCCCTTAAGGAAGGAAGAATTATCGGGATGGAATAGAGAAGTGTGACAGTGTGTAGGTTCCAATGGTTTTCTACAGAAAGCCATTACAGCCTAACATACTGCTGGCTGATGTGATCCATTAGCATAGCACAGGTCATATAGTCAACACAAACCAAGTTGCCAGTAGTAACTAAGAGAGAATAATAATTCAACATTTAATATAGCTCAGTTAAGCAAAAACAGTAGTAATGGTCTATATTATTAGTCAATAGCAATTTTGAGCATTCACTATGAAGAATCTGTTTTATTTGCTTCATTAACAATTTAATTAATTGTGAAAAACACTTTTGCTATTGTTTAATTTAGTTATATACAAACCAATATATTCTTTTTCATATGCTTTAATATCTTCTTCGGTGATTTTTTTAAACAGTAATCTCCAGTAAACTGTCCAATCTTTGTCTTCAAGTATGTTATATTCATCTTCATCAACACTTTTTGTAGCATCATACAATTCTCTTTTATCTTTATCACTTAATATCGCATGAACACCTCCAAGTACTTTAAATTTTTCTGTTGCATGTAGTTTTTCATCATCTTTAACTCTATCAGGGTGTACTTTCAAAGACAATTTATGGTAAGCTTTTTTAACTGTAAGAATGGTATACAATTATAACGATTGTTAAGTGTAATTTAATATGATAGTAATAAAACGCTTATACCTTCTTTCTCTGAAGCCTGTTCGGATATCCCTAGAACTTCGTATAAATTGTTAGTATCAAAATATTTTTCGCATAGTTCTAATAAACCCATGATATGTAGTAGTATTTATACTACCATAAAAGAAAAGCATATACAGATATATCAATTTATTTATAATTATTTAGTAAAATCACTATAAAGATTGTTTCGCGGTACTTTTACTATCAAATTTATTGTTTGACTTGACTACCAATGAACGATTTTATAAATATGAAGTTGTCAATTTTAAAAATATTGTTTACCGTTGACAGTTTTAATATTGCGTTTAGAAATTAACATTAGTTATGTATTTTAAGCATAACGAAACTTACAACGTGAAGTTGATTTATTTATATACTTTATTTATCATATTACAATAATATATAATTATTGTAACTTAACTACCTTAACTTATAAAATATTTAATAAATATTTTTTCTCTATTTCAAATGAGACTAATCAGATTAATACCGAATATTTTACTTATTTAGAAACCCGTCCATGGTTACAGGTAGACTGAGGAGGCATTCATCTACCAGTTGTTAATTATTATAATAAACTACCGCCAATGATTTCTTAATTGCCTCGCGTACTTCTCTGGACTCTTGTATGAGCTGACTGTAGGTATCTGACGAACTGATTTATGAATGGGTCTCAGATGATAGAAAATTTCTAACTATCTTCTCTATTGCAAGTAGAATGTATTGTATTTTAATAATCTCACGGTCTATTCTAGGAATATATCTGCTTTCCCAAGCGAGAACGTGGGTATTATCAAACTTGACGTTATACTTGAGTTTATCTGCTGTATGCTCACGTACAGCTGGCTTCGATACATGTCCATTCTTGACATCGTTTTCCTTAACCCTAACACAGATGATTTTCTTTGTTTGACCAATATATACTAAGCCAGCCACAATCTAGTTTAAATATGCCTGCAAATTGTAAAAGAATTACTTATTAGGCTCGAATAAAGTTTTTTTGGAAGTTAATTTTAAAATATTGCCAATCCTGTCTGTAATCCCGTTCACATATGGTAGAAGTTCCGCCTGTCTCTGTACTTTGGCTCTTCTTAGAATGCTGGCGGGAAACTGGCTCCTTGTTCTGATGAAGGGCATTTATCAAAGCTCCTCCTCTAGGATTCTTAGGTGACAGTGTTGCTCACATTTGTAGGACTTTTTATCTGCTTTAGACCAACCCTACTGGAGTTCCTTAGGTCAAACAAGTAACAACGCCAAGTCTCAGGCGGTGGTATAACTAACCTGACTTATGGCTCTCAACAGAAGTCGGGAGGAAATAAATCCTCTTCAAAAGATTGTGTGCAGTACCCTAGGTAAGCACTGTGACTTCTTTGCTCAACCCCTTTCTCTTAGTGTCTTGGTTTGCCTATTAGACCAACATTACTCAGAATTTTGAAGTTTGAAGAGGTATTACAAAGCAGCGACGTATTTCAATCTGACGTGCGCTATTTGGCATTCGACTAGAAGAGGCATTGTCTGCGATTTCATTATTATTTGTGATTTATTTGCTTTGTTGATTGTTACGTAAGTTTTAGAATTGTATTTATACGAGCATATTGGCTCTTATAATCCAATAAAACGGTATATAAAGTATAAACCATAAAGATGTCACGGAAAGTTTCACTTGCCCAGGCCATGTCATACATTCAAGCAAAAATTAAAGAAAACAAATGTTGTGTAAAAATTATTGAACTTATGATATGTATGGAATACAATTTGAAATATATTTTTGGTTTATATTTTATTTTAATATTTGTTATAAGTATTTGAAGGTATATGTTTTCCAAATTAGTGTAATAATATATTTAATTTTTTTATAATGTTAAATGATAATGTAAATGTAATGTAATATATGTAAATTGATTAAAAAAATCTACGCTTTTAAATAATATATGGACGCTAGTGTCCGCATTTGTCCACATAGTCTTTATTAAAGCCTTTCACAAATCGAGGCAGAATTTTTTTTTAAATAGGTAACGAAAAATAATATTCTGTCATTGTGACTTGTGGACATATTTTTATAATTTTACATAACATTTTAAACATACAATTACAAGATCGTCGTAAATCACACGTCATGGATATGGCAATGTTTGTTTCAGGAGATAATAATACAACGGAATCTGAAGATAAAAACATAGATTGCTTAAATTTAGAAAGAAATTTGGATAAGGAAATTAAAGCTGATACTTCTGAAACATCTGAAAAGCTTGAATGGAAGCAGAACGAAATACCCTTAGAGTTTGTAGAAGATAAAGAATCACACTTAAAAGAGAGAATTGACCAATGTAAAAATATAATTGCAGCTTTAAAACTAGAACTTGATGAAGAGAAATCAAAACTAGACAAAGAAGCAAAAGGTAAACAAGATAACCAGATACAACAAAACAAGCTTGCATCAACGTATTACTCTTTAAAAAAAGAAAGTATTCCTAAAATAGCAGAAGATATAATGCCTTCATCAAATAAATTTGTAATGTCAATGGATCATAAACTTAACTGTGATGAATATTTAATAGAATATGAAAAACAACTACAAAAGTATCAAAATACTCTTAATATGGCACAAATTGAGAAAAAAAATGCAATTCGGAAAGAAATGTTGACGAAAGCATATAAACTAAAGCTTTTAGAAGTTGAAAATCAATGTAATGTTGAATTGTTACGCATAAAGCAAAGCCTCCAATGTCTTGAACCCCTAAAGGTTATTGTAGAGAAATGGAAAGTTCCTAATTGTGAACTTGATTATGACCTTAATAACCTTGAATTGATCCCATGTTATCCCGATTTAACCACTAATATTGATAGCGATGTTTCTAGTACCTTCAACGGTGACATCAAATAAAATTAATAATTTTATTAAAAGTATGTACAATTTGGAATCATAATTTTCTTTTACGTATTCAAAAATAAATAATTCGCATTACTGTAAGTTTGTTTTCGTATTTTGCACTATTAGAGTTCTATTTATCGAAAAAAAAAACAACGTAATTCTTATCTCACAATGTTGTCCGTATGACAAGGTTATTTACTTAAAGACTGTGTGGAGGTAGAGCAAAAGTTAGTTTCAAATATCCACGTTCAGGGAGAATCGATTTTTTAGTGCTTCTAAGATTGAAGTCCATTTTAGTATAGCACCAGAATGGAAGGCAAATGAATAGTTCCTTGTAGTCAAGTAGTAGTAGGACTTACCGGTGAATCCGATCCTACACACTAAAACCCATAGGGGGATCGCTCGTGCATACTACTACGACAGGATGTCCTGGGGTTTTTAATAGGGCGTCCGCAGTCTTGGTGACTTGCAGAGGATTATCACGATCCTCCCGCAGTAGTTCCTATAGGATAGGGGGTGTTAGAGATGCGCATAGCGTCTTCTTCTATCCTCTGGCCTACGGTGCGCATCTACTCCGCGGTCTTCATCAATGCGAACACTGATTCTCAGAAGGAAACCATTGCGGACCAGTTCTTCTTACAGTCTGGTTGGTATTCAGCCAGAGTGTGATGCGCCGAATCCAAGCTTCTAAGACCAGGTTAACGATATAATAATACATAATAAATCCGGGAAATGAAAATTTAACGGTAAGAATAAAAAAAAATCTTTACAGTTATATTTGAGGCCAAAGTGGCACAGTGGCACTATCTACTATCTTAGTACTAGGTTCGTCCTGCCTACGTGGGGAAATATTGTGAAGCTAAGAAAATAATAATTTTGTAGTTCATTTCATACAATATGAGCGCATATACGGTACGTACGTACTTATACTCATTTTGCATACTTACATTAGTCATTTTTATTCACCGCGTAATCAAAACGTGTTAGAGTATTTCCCGTTGGCACACAATTATGAAATTTGGAGGGAAATGCCATGTAACAGTACAAATAAAAATAGAAAGCCGAAAATGGCAATTTGTATTTATATTAACAGAAAAAAACACTACTAACTTATATTTGTAGTTCATACAAACTTAAGCTAAGTTGGTAAATTTTATACAAGTGGTACTTTCCGTTGACCTGAAATCCTGAAATTAATGCGCAGCCTTTGGTTGGTACTTGACCGATTTTTTGTACATTACGAGACGTTTTTAACCCTCCTTTCTACTAATAAAGAGGGGTATTATAAGTTACATGTATCTGAAGCCTTTTCTTATGCAACGTAACTCCCAAATGGATGAATCGATTTTGATTTAGTTTTTTATTCGTTCGAAAGATATACCGAGTGTTTTCTTAGCCATAATTAAAAAATATATATTCAAACGTTTGAAGATTATCAACTCTTTTCTTGTGTTTTTTTTACGTTTTAGAGAGTATAGAATTTTTTTTAATTATTTATTAGGTGCCGAGCGTAGGGGCGGCGCGACAGGTGATAAAAATTTTGTGACAAATATCCATATCTATAACAGTAAATGAGCGGAAATTTTTCATCAGCCTATAGAAGATCAAAAGAAGAAATCTGTTAAAATTAAAAAGTTGAAAAGAAGAGAAAAGATATGGTGACAATGCAGAGGCAAGAGGTGAAAAATCTATATAGATAAAGATTTTTGATTGATTATATTATATTGATTATATCATAAAGAATATCAAATATAAGATATAATTACTTGGAGTAGTAATATTTATAATATTTCTACAAAAAGTATATATATATTTAATTATATATCACGATATGTCTCGTTATCACAAATTATAAAAATATTACTAATCAACACAAGATAGTTAGAATGAAACTTCCAAAGAGCTTTTTAATTTAATCGCGCTTAAAAATGTTTGCAAGTTAAAAAAAAGAGTGCTAAAATCAGATTTCAATATATCAAAAGGCCATTCGGGACCTCCAGAACGGACCACACACATCGAGGCACGCGCTTCGAATGCTGCCGACTTTTTATTCTTGCCGCCTCGACGGCCGTCGTATACACTCGGCATTCATCGGCACCCGATCGGAAGGCTTCTCGCCGTCACATTATATGTCTGCTTGCGCCTGCGCCTCGTTTAGTTAGGAACTTGAATTTTACTTAATAAGATTCCAATTTGTCAATTACAGAGCAAAGCGTGAGCCAAACTGGTTTGACTTCTTCATATGTTGTTTCTTATAAGTTAAATAGAATTTAATGAAGATCTACCAATGGTACGAGGTCACATATATGCACAATTTCATGAAATAGTTCATAATAGAAAATATTTTTATATAAGTATATTTTGGATGTGAAATACAATTTATATGTAAAGCTTGATCTAGTATAATGTTGTGACTGAAAGATTAAATAAAAAAAAATACTTAAGATTTTAAGTTTGAGGGTTCTCAAAACCTCAAAAAGTTGCAAAATACCTAAACCAGAGCTGACTTAAAAATTCTGCAGTTTCGCATCAACGTTGATTCCAAATTATGCGTGGAATTTCGTTGCAGTAATTCAACTTTGTTGTTCAAGAAACTTTATGTATATATATATGAAATAAAAACAAAACATATTTTAATTAAATTACATTTAACATGCTAATATAAAATTATTTAAATAATTTGAGCAGCGACTACTAATAGGTAGGTACATTATTTTTGTGGTGAATGTAATAATATAGTTTCATGAAAAAACCATGCTATCTGAACATTTTTGAATGTATTAAGTTAAGAGTTTTATGGTAAAACAAACAGTTTAAAACACTACAAAGCGGGTGTATTGGCTCAGCACTCTCCTCCATTAGCCTACACTGACACCTCCGCCGGTCCTTTGTCCAAAATATTATTTGCTTTCAAGCATACTGACGGAGGTGCCGACGCGACACTCGTTCACTACTTGGTATAGTTTACTTTAGCTGCTTTTAAGCCGCTTGACGAAACACAAATGTTATTTAACATGATCGATGGGTTAACAGGTAAATCAGAATATAGTATTAAAATCTTTACAACTGATAAATGATCAAAGAAATTTATATTATATTTATCTTGGTTATCTTAATGATTCCTTATTTACATTTACATTTACAATTTTTTTTATTGATTTCAGAAAAGCAGTAAATTATGACTAATATGCTCAATGATCTGAATGATAAATAATATATATGTTGTTAGTTTTTGATTTTATACGTCTCTGTCTGTCTGTCTCGTCACCTGTTCATTGGAATGGACAATATGTTTGTAAATAATACGATAATTTTAAAAAGTTCTGAATGTGCTACACAAATATATTTTTTTTATTGGAATAATTATCATCAATAACGTGTGAATGCATTGACAAAAATAAATAAATGTGTTTTTTAATAGTATAGAGCTATTACATTTAGTAGAGACCATGATGGCCGCATTTTGACAGGGTTACCTTGTAAACGCGTTAGTAGAGGATTCGGGTCACTTACGGGGGAATAGTAAGATGGAAGGGCGTTGAGTTCCACACTCGACACGCACAAAAATTCGGGCGCAAAGCGGAGAATGGAGTGGCTTAACACTTATCTTAAGTATATTCTAAATTCTTATCCTTCCACGCTGGATTAAACATGAAGCGAAGTATATAAGATACATATTCCCAATTGTTAAAACGAACCAATTTATTTAAATATTGAAATATAGTTATAAAAAAAAAGAATATTCGGTGGTTGCAAAGTTAAAATCATTTAAATAAAAGGCAATCATCTTATCGGTGATTTAGCAACGTTGAGCTTTGTCGAATAGGCGTTAAAAAATTTAACATTCACACGCTTTTGTTTGGCTTCACCTATATTCGGTGCGCTTGAGGCATACAACTACTTCCGAGTAATATCGATAAGGAAGTGTAAAAATGTTATCTTTAGTTGAACCTGCTTAGTCATACCCATGATGTCTTAAGTAGATTTTTTTTAGGTTCACGCTGTATCCTGCATAATGCAGGTTAGATAGAGGGAACCTGGAAACCTAGTGTTAATACACTGTGTTCCCATTAAGACACTTTCGTTCCCCACTTTCCTATGAATTTTGAAGTTATTGCGTGTTCAGTGGCGGAATTCAACGCCGCGCATTGTCTTATTACCAGAGCGGGGAAATGAAAATAATAAATATTTCATGTCCTCGAGTGAGATCGAACTGTGTGATGTGATGTGTGTGTGTGTGATGTGTGCCCCTGCGCCACGACTGGCCTCATAAGAAGATGGAGTTTTGATTTTTTATAATTGTCAAATTTAATATGACTCTTCATTCATAAGTAAATAATATGTTAAATAACTTATTATAATTAGGTATGCTGTAAAATGTACTGTAATGTAATTAATATGTTGGTTTTTATTCTTTGATTTCTAGTTCATAAGTCTTGCACCTGATGCAAAATGCCTTGCAAGTGTTTGAACTGAAAAACAACGTATTACGAGTTCAGCTGTGATAGTAAATTAGGATTCAAATAATAGGTTTTTATGGCTCTCTTTTTTGAAGTACCTAAGTACCTTCAAATTTCTAACGAGAACACACTCAAATGAAATTCATTCTTATTCTTCTTTTCCTTTTTTTTAGCTTCACGCTATATTCCACACTTCTGCTATGTAGACAGAGGAAATCTGAGAACGTACACTACGTACGTATGTATTACACTCCGTTCACATTAATACACTCCCGTTTCTCAATTTCCGCCGAATTCTGGAGGCATTGCGTGTTGTGTCGCGGAACTCAACGCCGCGCTTTGCTTTGTTTCGCTATGCCTTATTACACATTACAGAGTGAAGAAATAAAATGATTAATAAATAATATTTTAACTCAACACGTAATGTCTCGAGAATTCGCTGGAATGTGGAGAACGGAAGTGTCTTAATTTAACTTCCTAAGTGGGAACCTGGGAATGAAATGTAGAACCTGCTTATTTTGCCATGTGAGGGATACGACGTTAAGCTGACAAAAAAAATTTGTAATATTTTCTTACATTATATTTTGTATGTAAATAAAGAATAAGACCGAAAGAAACTTCAGTTCATGAATATGATCTGATTATGCGATCTATGCTTTTATTGTATAAACCTCTTTGCAATGCGTACAAATTATCTTCAAGGGGCACTCTTTATTATGTAAATGTGAATATAAATTTTCCTGTAAATATATTTTTTTAGGTCAAAAACGAAAGGGAAGCCATAGTTGCATTGTTTTCTCAATATTTTAATAAATGAGTACTTTGACCTATGCTTGTGCTTGGAACAGCTTTTAAAATTATTCTTTTAAACTTTAACAAAGTATTGAGTAATAATAGTAATATATTACTTTTTCTATAAAATATATGATACTTTGGATGAACTTTTCTTTCGAGTTGAAATGAAAATTCATCAAAGTATCGAATCGTCGGATATTTTTTGTACGAAAAATGTAAAATAATTTTTACATTGATTTAAGATTTTTTTTTAAGAAAATGCAACGAAGAATGGACAAACTATTGACAACTTTTAAAATGATGTGAAAATATATTAAGATACGACTTAATCACATAACAGATACAGCTTCTATTTGGACAAATAAAAATTATTGCTATTTTATGTTAAATATTTATGTAACTTGTTGAGTAAGATATTTTTGTAATTAAATAAAAATGCATAAATAAATAAATCAGATTCAACTCTGTATCCCGGCACAGCAGGGTAGGCAGTAGGCAGAGGTAAACTAGTGTTAAGACACTCCGTTCTACACTTTTCACTGAATTTTGGAGGGTTGCGTGTTGAGTGGCGGAACTCAACGTCGCGCTTTGCCTCGACACCAGAGCAAAGAAATGGAAATATAAATTTAAATAATTATTTCGATATCGAGTGGGGATCGAACCCACAACCAGACAATTTTACAGACACATTTTTTTATTTTATTTTAGTCACACTTTGTGCCCCTGCGCCACGACTGGCTTTACCTTTATAATTAAATATGAATATTAACCGAATACGTACGTATTTACAAATTAAAATTAAATATTTTACAGCTTTATATAATATTCAATCTAGAATTAAGGCGAAATAAGAGTAACTGGAAATACTTTTCGCCATCTAGTGCACCTGTATTCACAATGGTAACTACTGAACCATTATCAACACGCATATTACAGACGAACATTATTTGTATTGTTTTATGATATAAAAGACACATTGGTTAAAAAACAAAATTTAAGTAAAAATTTGAAGGTACTTTAATGTCAGCGTTGGGTAGCATCCACGTCCATGGCCGCCGCTAGCCGCCGCCGCACGAATAGAACAGAGCACTGTGCAGTGGTCGGCATTGGCACTGCAAGGGATGCAGCTCGGTGGTGGCGCTCGGGCACCGCCGCTCGCAGTGTCGCTCACAACGCGGCGCGCGGTGGTCGTGCGTCGGACGCGCGTGAAGTGATGTCTGAGAGATGAGGCTGTCGCTGGTGCTACTGTGGTTGGGCGCGGCGGCGGCTTGCGGCCCGGGCCGCGGCTTCACCCGCCGCCACGGACCGCGCCGCCTCACACCGCTCGTCTTCAACCAGCACGATCCCAACATCAGCGAGAACTCCAAGTCCGCCAGCGGTCCCCCCGAGGGCCGCATCACGAGGGAAGACGACAAGTTCAAAGACTTAGTGCCCAACTACAATCCGGACATAGATTTTAAGGATGAAGAGGGAACCGGCGCCGATCGCTTAATGACGCAGGTGAGATTTTTATATTACAAAACTATTTGTAATGCACTCTAATGTTTTAGTTAGATTTTTTGGTCTTCGGTGTTTAAATTTTAGAATTCAAACAATAGGTTTTATGGAGTGTCTTCTGTTTTGAAAACAGCTCTTCAGCGCGCGGGTTGGGACAATCGCTGGTGTAAATATTACCGGCAGTGGAACAATGGGCACAAATTGCGGGCGTTACGGTAGCTTCGTAGCGAGTGTTACGATTGTAGCACTTCTATTACACGGAGATGGACAAATAACATTTACTCTCTGTGACTAATAGATGAATGATGGATCCTTTTCAATTTTGATGCCAGTTTTGCTAAATATATGACCCATCATAAAATCCATGTTGAAGGTATTCAATGTCATGCGTTGTCATTCACGACGTTTTGTTGGAGTGTAAATAAAAGTTACGGGAACCTTTCTGTTGTTATCTTAGTGTATTGTACTTTCTGGTTAGCAGTGTTCATTGTTTTGGGATTAGATTACGTAAATAGTTATATATTGTAATGACATATGTTAAAATTAAATAAGTATGTTTTTTTTTGTATATTTAAAAAACGTTTATGTAGGATAGTAGATGTAAAAATTAAATAGTAAAAAAAAAATAGCTTCACGCTGTATCCCGCACACAGCAGGGTAGGCAGAGGGAACCTAGTGTTAAGACACTGTTCCCCACTTTCTGCCGAATTCTGGAGGCATTGCGTGTTGAGTGGCAGAACTCAACGCCGCGCTTAACCTCGACACC
>DWQW01006521.1:0-16159 GCA_018249695.1 Heliconius erato demophoon | reverse complement strand
AGGTATGTATACGTATACGTGCGCGCCGGCCTGCTGTCCGCGCTGCAGCTGGAGGCCGTCGTGTACGCGTCGCAGGCGCACGGGCACATGCTGCCCGACGGGACCAGGGCCGGCTTCCTCATAGGTACGTGAATGAGCGCTGAAACGGTTATAATAAACTTTTAAAAATAAAATCTACAATAGAATATCGATTAAAAAAATCAGTCAATATTTTTTTTCAATTCTTGTACACTCGAACACTCAATTCTCATTATGTTAACTCGGAATTGTTCCAATATATCTTCAAGAAGTTGGTAAAATTGTGTCACATATATTTTTCTATTCCTGTATAGTGATAGTGCCAACTTTACGTAACACTTATTAAACCGAACACAAAATTAATATATTTAAAAAATAAATATTATATAACCCTGCTATAAGTACAAGTGGTGTACAGCAGTTGTCAAGAAGCTGGCTAAGGAAATGACGTCACACCTATACTATCCATACGAACTCTCACAATTGTAAAGCTCAACTTTGACCTTTGCTAGTTGGAATTTATTACATTTCTAAAGAACATGAAATGTTGACATAAGTTTTCTCAATGTAAAAACTAATAAATCTAGTGTTTCACGGGCACATCGTTTTTTTTTAACTTTACGCTATATCTCGCACATAGGGTAGACAGAGGGGTGTTTGAAACCTAGTGTTAAGGGGAACGAAAGTGTCTTAATGTGATCGGAATGTTCGTTCCCATTACACACTACCATTCTCCAACATCCGCCTAGTAATGAAGGCATTGCGCGTTGAATGGCGAAACACAACACAGCGCTTTACCTCGTTACCAGAGCAAAGAAATAAAAATATTAAATATTTAATTTCTGAGTAGGAATCGTAATGCTGAATAAAGTCAAATATTACCGAAAAAAATATTAATTTACTAATTTGTTGTTTTTACTAGGTGACGGCGCAGGTGTAGGTAAAGGTCGTACGATAGCTGGCATCATATTCGAGAATTATATAAAGGGGCGTAAACGTGCAGTGTGGGTGTCCGTCTCCAACGACCTGAAGTATGACGCGGAGAGGGACCTGCGGGATATAGGCGCTGGGAAGATTGAAGTGCATTCCTTGAATAAGGTGGAGTTTGTGTTGCTTTTTATTTACTATTATTTTTTATAGTAGAAGTAGTATTATTGTAGGTAGGTATATTTTAATTTTTAAGTGATCACTTCTTATGGGAGAAGTGATGCTGAGTTACGCGATAAGAGTAGAGACAAGAGTTTGTCCGAAATATTGCTGTGGGTTAGAGTGAGAGAGTGCCGCTGCCATATGCGTGAGAGAAAGGGAGGCCAGATAGACCGGCTCTCTATCGGCGCGTTACGTAACGAATTGGTTTACACTCCCATAAGAAGTTATCACAGAAAAATTACAGAATCACATCAATGTTATATGATTTTAATTTACAACTGTCTAATATTATCTATTAATAATATTTTCTATTTCAGTTTAAATATGCAAAAATATCATCAGCGATCAATGGCAACGTAAAAAAGGGTGTAGTGTTCAGTACATATTCAGCGTTAATAGGGGAGACGCAAGCCAACACGAAATATCGTACTCGACTTAAACAGCTGTTGCAGTGGTGTGGAGAAGATTTTGATGGATGTGTATCCTTTACATATAAAAAATAAATAAATAAATACTCATAATTTAATAGTGCAATTGATTATAAAATGATTTTTCGTGTTTTATTAATTTAATTTTCAGATTAATATTATATAGAGATGACTCTTATTGACTATTTTAAATTAATTTCATTAAAATATAATTTCTAATTAAAATCCAAAATAATTACCTTCACTTTATAAATGTCAAGATTATGTATGCATATGCCAAATATTGAAAACTTAAAAAGCACCAATAACTACTTAATCCACAATCAGATTGTCTTTGATGAATGTCACAAAGCCAAGAACTTGTGTCCAGTTGGCTCCGGCAAGGCCACCAAGACAGGTCTAACAGCTCTAGAGCTTCAGAACAAGTTGCCTAAGGCCAGGGTGGTGTATGCTTCAGCTACTGGAGCCTCGGAGCCCAGGAATATGGCTTACATGGTCAGGTTGGGAATATGGGGAGAAGGCACACCGTTCCCAACGTTTATGGACTTTATTAATGCAGTTGAGAAGAGGTTGGTTTGATTTATTTATAGTTTTTTGATAGTATGAATGTGTAATTTAAATGTGATTGGAACGTTTCGATGATTGTCTTCAGAGATTATCACAAAGCGTCTATATACACCAGTAACGCCACCAAGACAGATTTAACAGCTCAAAAACTGTAGAACAAGTTGCCCAAAGCCAGGGTGGTGCCCAGGTGCCCAAGAACATAGCTTACATGGTCTCATATTGGGTATATGAGGTGGAGGCACCCCATTACCTATTTTTATGATATTTATTTATACTGTTGAGAAGTTGTTGGTACTATTTTCTTAGTTCATCTGATAAAATCTGCTTAGTTTTTAGTATGGTTGGATAATAATAGTATATGGTTTGATCGACATCGTTAGTTTATTTATCACATTTCTATATTTTTTTTTACAGAGGTGTAGGCGCTATGGAAATAGTAGCAATGGATATGAAGCTCCGTGGCATGTACATCGCTCGACAGCTGTCTTTCCACGGCGTTTCCTTCAAGATAGAGGAGGTGCCGCTGTCCGACTCTTTTAGAGACACCTATGATAAGGCGGTCGCTTTGGTAAGTTTTATTGTTTTTGTTTTATAATTATTATTTATATTGCATGTACTAAAAATTTTCTGTGCTAATATGTAACTTTAGATGAGAATACAGAAGAAGAGTACCTTAAATTGCCTTAATAATTTATGACACTTTAATAATATTGTACACTTCCTCAACTCTTTATTTGATTTTTTTATATTAAAATGTATTCTAGAATATTAAAATATCTACAATCAATGCGTAATTTTAAATAAATTTAGTTTTATTTAAAATTTACAAAAATCGCTAACAAAAACAAACAAAATTGTAATTAATATTTAATTTCCAGTGGGTAGAAGCAATGCAACGTTTCACTGAAGCAGCGGAACTGATAGATGCTGAGCCTCGCATGAAGAAGACAATGTGGGGACAGTTCTGGTCGGCACACCAGAGGTTCTTCAAATATTTGTGTATTGCAGCAAAGGTTAGAATTTTTTTTTATATTTTCCAATATTCAATTTATGCCTTCGATACGACAGTTTAGTTTAACCTTTGATATGTTGAAGTGAGACCTTAAAGCACAAATCTTCTTCCTCCTGGCATTAACCCCGGCGCATGTTGCCAGGGTCTGCCTTCCTGCTTAACCTACTCGATGTTGCTTTAATATCCTCGGTGGTTAGTCTATTGGCTCTCACATCCTGCATCACGACATCCAACCAGTCCTTCACTCCAGGACCTGATATTGCCAGGCACTTACATCCAACGTAGTTCTTAGGCCGGCGCGCAACGTGGCCAAACCATCTCAGGCGACGCTTTTGTAGCTTATCCGTTACGCCACCGACCCCCAAGACTACCTCGAACGAATGTGTTACGTATGCTGTCAGACCGCGTTACGCCGCACATCCATGTTTGGGGCGTATTCTGCGATCGCAGACCACATCAATGACCTCCTGCCATTTGGTCCAAGTAGCGCTTATCCGGCCATGGACATCGTGATCGATCCCTCCAGAATCGTGCATAACGAATCCAGTACTGGTACTTTTCCGACTTAATGGTTGGCTCAGAACCTATAAGGGTACTGCTCAAGTCCGGGCTACCGCGAGCCATTCGGTTTTTGACACATTTAGATTACAATTGCCGAGGTTCACTTTATGCTCCATCATCAGGTGGTTCTCGTCTGCCATAGAGGCTGGTCCTCTGGTATCTGACAATTTTAATATATATAGGCCTCGGCGATCCCTTTGGATCGCAATGCCAAGAACACTGACGTGGCACACGCTCAAAGGCCTTCTGCAGATCGAAAAAAGCGGCAATATGCAGAGCTCTCTTTTGTCCCCGTATGCCTCCATCAAAGTCCTGAGCGAAAACGGTGTCCAAATTGCCCAATCGTGGCTGAAATTAATTCTTTATTTCCAAAATGTCACAGCACACCAAGAGAGCCGAACGATTACCACGCTTCCGTCGGGATATCGTCAGGTTTTTCGTTTATGTGTCGAAGGCAATTACGAGATCCATCAAGGGTTATTCAATAAGTCAATAAGTCTGAGACCAGAAGGTGTATTGTGATCTCTGACGCAAAGACCTTAAAGTACAAATAAAACATCCCCGATCAAAAACTTCATTACTACATTTTGGCAAAGTGCTTTGTAAGGTGCTAAGAACCACCGTTGAATAAAGCTATCGATAAAAAAACCGCAACCAAATCGGTTTATTAAAGCAGGAGATACAGTGCCACAGACAGACACAGACATGTCACATTTGACACATAAGTACACACCCTGTATAAGTCATGTTTCCGTTTTAACTTAGAATCATGAAATTGGTACAGAACGTAGCTACCAAATGGATGAATTGATTTTGATTTAGTTTTTATTGTTTGTAAGGTGACTTAATGCCGAGCGTTCTTAGCCATGATTAAAGAAAATGTGTTTAGTCATTTGCAGATTATCTGCCCTTTTCAACATGTTTTTGTTCACTTTTTAGATCTTTCCTTGTCGGGAGTTTTATATTATCAATTGTTAAACTTCATAATGTGTTTGCTTGTGTTGTTCCAGGTCAACCAGGCGGTGGTAACGGCCCGGGAGGCGGTGAAGTGCGGGAAGTGCGTGGTGATCGGGTTGCAGAGTACGGGCGAGGCTCGCACCCTCGATCAGCTTGAGCGCGACGACGGAGAGCTCTCCGACTTCGTGTCCACTGCCAAGTGAGTGTTGTATAATAGGGTAATAAAGTAGTCTTTTGCGCAAGTAAGAAAAAATGCAATCTAACTTTAGGACAGCCACAACTGATCAACCATACTGTACTAGTGTCAACACACTTTTCGTGTCACTTTTCATATTATTTAAAAATATATTGACTTGCTGCATTCTTCTACCATACAAAGTTTTTTTTTCATCTATTAATATATAGCCTATTAATTATTAGTAGGATCATCTGGGAAAGAAATACTATTTACTTAATGCAAATTAATAATTATAATTCAATCTATTTTCAGAGGTGTATTCCAAACTCTTGTAGAGAAACATTTTCCTGCACCAGATAGAGAAAGAATAAGCAGGTTACTTGGATTAGAGGCAAAGGGCAAACAGAAATCAGAGCCTGTCGCACCCTTAAATGGCAAGAATGGGGTAGATGATGCTAACTCTTCTAAGAGGAAATGTATGTATTTTTAAGTAATGTAGTTTTTTAGAAAAAGAAAGAGTGTAGTGGTCTTTGAAAATACAAAAAAAAAATATCTTCTCTAACTTATTACACAGGGAGGAAGCGTAAGCTTTCCTTTTACGGGAACAGCATATAGGGTAAAATATTTTAAACCCTAAATACCTAAAAAAATTAATCAAGATACCTCAACAGTTTAAACGTACGTTTTTTTTCATTTCACGATGTTTATCCGTACTTGTATTTCGTGTGACGCGGTTACGCATAGATACCAATAACGTAAACACAGACTACTACAAAAATACTACTAAAACCAAACGTTGCCGCCAATACCTACGACTCGATTTCGGAATGTTGCGGCGGTTTCCCTTTGATAGGTTTATGTGTGCGTGCGTTGTTCTTGACAAATGGCGTTTTATATTACAACAATAATTTTATTATTTATTTTGTTTGAAAAAATAACTTTCTCATTTTTGGAAAAAAAAGAAGTGTATTAGGCTTTTATAGGGTAGATAAAACTGTGATTTCATTTAAAGTGGTGCTGACAAGAATACTCTATATACGAAATATTGAATATTATAAAAGTATAAGTTACCGTAGCGTTTGGCGCTCGGTTCTCTCTGACTACCCCGCTAGGGATAAAGCGTGAAGCTAATTTCTGTATAGTTATAAAAGTTAAAAGCCGAAAGCGTGGCGTTGAGTTCTGCCACTTAACACGCAATTCCTCCGGAATTCTGCAGAATGTGGGTAACGGAGAGTCTTAGCACTAGGTTCCCTCTGCTTACCCTGCTGTGTGCGAGATACAGCGTGAAGCCGTTTTATGCTATTTATGAAACTGTTCACAGTTAATGTTCTATCACGTTTACCTTAAATCGTTGCTTTAGAATATGAAAATAATTTAAATATAATCATTGTCCCGAGTGGGGATTGAACCCACAAATAGTTGTGATTTGTACTTCCCGCTCTGGTTAACCAAGTGCAGTGTTGAGTTTCGCCCTTCAACACGCAATGTCTAGCGGAATGTTGTTTCACTAGGTTCCATCTGCCTATCCTGCTATACGAAATATAGCGTGAAGCTGTTTTGTAAAAGTTAAAAATAAAAGCAAAAAAATAGCATCATTATTTAGTCTTTCTTTATTCCAGTGACACCCCGCCAGCAAGTGAACGCAGCATCAAAACGTATGCGAGGCGGCTCATCATCAGACGAGTTCATCAGGTCTGATGACGAAGCGGAGGAAAATGGCGACTCTGATGAGGACAAGCGAGGCTCTGACTCAGATCTTAGTGACTTTAATCCGTTTCACGCGGGCAGTGATAGTGATGACGGTGGGTGGGATTATTTTGTGATAATATCCATAAATCTGATAGTAGACCTTTTGTTTTGCTATAAGCATTTTTGTTTATTTATTTAAGCATAAACATTTAAACAATAATATGAATGTATATAAAACATTGTTTATCAACACTATGAGATGAGTTCTGCCACAACACTCGTGTCTCGAAAATCGATCGGTGCGTGGGAAACGGAGCATCTTAACACTAAGTTCCCTCCGCCTACTCTATAATAAAAAGTTGTATAACTGCATAAACAATAAACATATTGAAACTCCTCTACAGAGCCTTGGCTAGGAAGAAAAAAGAAGGTAGCAAAAAAGAAGAAGCCAGTGAAGAAGAAGGCGAACACCACACAGGACAAGATCGAGACGATGTTCGAGCGCAAGTGCCTCGCGCCCGCCGCGCCCACGCTCACCGTCACGCAGGGCGGCAAGAGCCTCGTGGGCACGCCCGTCGGCACCAATGGACTGTATTTAGGTATTTACGTCTCCAATTTATTTTGCTACTAGCTTTTGTAGATTATACACATATGAGTTTAGGATCTTGAAACTAAGGCCGTATCTATAAATTTCTCTCGACTTCGATATCGATCATGAGATGCCGTTTTCATTAATATATTATTAAAACGACATTTTCCATTGAGATAGTGATTATATTTAAATGACATTGCATGGTTGCGCAGGCGCGCCGCGGCCGCAGGCGCCGGCGCGGTCGGCCATCGAGCGCGCGTGCAGCATGAAGGAGCAGCTGCTGAGCGCCATCGAGCGCCTGGGCCGCCGCCTGCCGCCCAACACCCTCGACCAGCTCGTGGACGAGCTGGGCGGCACCGACAATGTGGCTGAGGTACCCTCATTCTTTTACTTATTATTAATATTATTTATGCTTTTTATACACCAAGATCTCTGGATCTACTTGTCCGAATTTTTCTTTCTTTTTGTTTTGTATGAAAACTGCATTCTTCGGGATTTCTATAGGCTATATAACATTACGGTGTAAGTCTTAGTTAGTCTTAAATAATGTAATAACAATAGTAAGGTACCCCATCGAATTGCTTTAAGCGCGTGCGCTGCAAAAATATAAATTGTCAGTAAATACTCAACTTTATTAGTTTTAAAAAGAAGTCCGCGACACCAAATGTCTATCTTTTTTAAATAAGTGACAATAAGGCATTTTGTGACAAAAAATTAATTGAAAAAAGTAAGGTATATTTCATCGATTTTTATTTCACACTAAAGGGCGCGCGCGGCTTCGCCCGCTTATTAGGAGTGAATTCTAAAAAAACCACGAAACACGTGTTCAATAAAAAAATTTCACAATTAAAAAAAATTTTTTATAAAAATCGGTGGCAATTTAAAGATATTTCCATATAAACTTTCAACCCCTTATTTGAACCCTTAGGGTTCTTAAAAACCATGAAACACGTGTTCAATGAAATATTTTTAAGAGTCTGAATTTCAAATTTTATAAAAACCGGTACAGATTAATTTTTTTCCATACAAACTTTCAACCCCTATTTCATCCCTTTAGGGTTAAAATTTTTCAAATTCCCTTCTTAGTGGATGTCCAGAATATGAAAATAAACATCTGCCCAAATTTCACGTTTCTACCACCAGCGGTTACGGCTCTGCGTGCGTCTTACCTCAGTCAGTCAGCACAAGTCTTTTTATATATATAGATATTGAAACTAACGAGCGAAAGTTATTTCATCATCAAGAAAATTTTATGAAGATAATCTTTAGCTATTAAAGCTAGTCAATTCAACGTATACATACTTTTGGAGAAAATGTAAAATTAAAATAATTCAACGTTCTGTTTACGGCCACAAGCCTAGACTCGAGTCCCGCGGGGAAGTTCTTGCCACCGATGATGTCCTATCATACAGTCACGTAGTGTTCATGATTGTATGTATCAATCTGTTGGCAAATATAGTATAATAAAAGTAGGTAGTATGCGGGCGAAGCCGCGATGGGACGCTAGTGACTTAATAATATTATAATCTCTTTAACTTCCAGATGACAGGCAGAAAAGGTCGAGTAGTACAAACAGAGGATGGTCAAATACAATATGAAAGTCGGTCTGAAGCAGATGTTCCACTAGAAACTCTCAACTTGACGGAGAAACAGAGGTTCATGGACGGAGAAAAAGATGTAGCTATTATATCAGAGGCGGCCTCCAGTGGTATTTCATTGCAGAGTGATAGGAGGTGGGTGGTGTGATTTTTTAATTTTTGTTTGTTTCTTTTTTTTTGTTGGATAGATAATAAGTAACTTGCTCCGTGTTAAGTGAAATTTTTTGTAAACTTCCTACTGAAAAAAGTTACTTCTGAAAGTGTTGTATGAAGATCTCACAATGTTTTAGTAATTTTAATTATTAATAATAAATTATGTGGTTTTTTATTGAAAGAGAGTCAAGTGCCCCCTGTACTTAAAGTGGCTTGACTCTTCACCACTAAACCAATTTTAAGCAGTGTATTTATAAAAAACTAAAAAATATTTTTCACAGAGCGAGAAATCAAAGGCGGCGGGTTCACATAACGCTAGAGTTGCCGTGGTCGGCCGACAGAGCTATACAACAGTTTGGTGAGTATATTTTAAAAAATACTATATTTTTCTTATATTATACACTTATTATATTTATAGATAGAATTCATAAAACATCTCTCATTAAAACAAGTTATATAATAGAAATTAGGCTGATTCTATAGTGTTGCTAACCATATTAAAAATATTTATATTATTCTATGTTTTACCAGGTCGTACCCATCGCTCCAATCAAGTGAACGCTCCAGAATACATCTTCCTTATATCAGACTTGGCAGGGGAGCGTCGCTTCGCTTCGACCGTTGCCAAGCGATTAGAATCACTAGGTGCACTCACTCATGGTGATCGACGAGCGACTGAAACTAGAGATTTGAGCCAATTCAATATTGATAATAAATATGGTAAGTACCAGTAATAGTAAATTTGATTTGGTTTATGTAGTATTAACTTAGTAAGTTGTGCTAGCGTCCCTTCGCCTTCATCATGGTCCGGCGGTTATTGACCCTAAGCTGACTTGCACAGGGTTCAACCAAAATGGTAAGTAGCCGTCGGCAGATATATAGATAGATTTTATATTGATAAAAGTGGTCAACTCAGATTTAAAGCAAATTCAGCATCAATTTATCTTTATCTTTCCTGTCCACCGTGGTTAAGCACACAGATACGCTACAGACAGACAGAGGCTATTTTTAGGAGATTTACAGTGGAATATGAGATAGTTCAATACTGTAAATAAGTAGAAAGTAGGAAGCTGGAATGTAATAAAGTGTTTTTGTTGCATTCACTTTTAATCTGGGCTTTATTTGCTCAGTACTAAATTAGCGAGGGAATGTTCCTCTCACCTGCACCTGAGCCAAATGGTAGGACAAAGACTGTCATCCGGTAACTTTTAGAGAGATCTGATTAAGTTCAATATTGAAATTATTGGTTTATCAAACTAAGATCTCTTGCCATTTTTTTAATTCTATTACAAAATTTTCTATAATCGTAATATAATAAGATAGTGTGTGATTTTATCCAATGTCTCAAGAATTCGGCGGAAAGTGGTGGAACGAAGTGTCTTAACACTAGGCTCCTCTGCCTACAGCGTGAAGCTGATTTATTTTTCTTCTTGTCTGTGGCTAATATAACGCGAAATTTTTAAAGTTTATGGTAAGTGGTCAAATATAGTGTCTTCACACTGGATTCACTTTGTTAACCTACCTTAAGAAATAATACTAAAAAAAAATTTAATTGGCAGGTCGAACGGCACTGGAAGCGGTGATGAAAGCAATAATGAAATATGAGACCCCCCTCGTGCCGCCGCCGCGCGACTACACCGGGGACTTCTTCCAAGACGTGGCCTCCGCGCTGGTGGGCGTCGGCCTCATCGTGAACAGTGACAATGTTCCTGGGATACTAGCCTTGGACAAGGTAAGCCAGCCGTGATAATACGTTGGTACTATACTCGATTCACGAAGGCATGAGATAAAAGGTAAACATGTCCAAAAAAGGTTCTTTTACATGACAAGTTTGATGGAGTTATTATATTAATTAAAATATATATATATATTGATTATTAATACGCTGATAACACTGTGAATAGCTATAAAATTTATTATAATATTATCTTATAATTAAAATAGAATACCAGTAAAGCGGGGAGAATTTTTTTACAAAATTCACAATTTTTTTCTATCCTATAATATGTAATTATATATCGTTAGTAAATTCTGAACGGTTAGGGAAAGGTAAAATAAATTCCAAATTCACATTTGAATGTCGTCAGTTGAATTGTATTAATTTGTAGTATAGAACAGATATATTTTTTTATAATATAAACATTACTATGTTATATACTGAATACTATTATATACTGAATACTATTCAGTGACAAAAATCTACGTTATACGTTATAAGTATTAATTTATAAAATTACAATTTATATTATGGACATCAATGAAATAATTTTTATATTTATATTTTCAAATTTTATAAAATTGCACACTATATGTGTAGTAAACAAAAAGAAGTAACTGAGTTAAAAGAAACGAAAACGAAAAGTAGTAAGTAAAAAGAATAATAATAAGAAATAAAGATTGTTTTCATATTTAAAGCCAGGAATATTTCAACTTAAAATTTAAAAATGTTGGTATGCACTCGGTTTTTTCTAATTTCAATAATATTTTTTAAATATGTCATGTACATGTAAAAAGACCTAAAAGTGAACTTCTTCTCAAACTTCAAACACATTTTAATACTATAAATAAAATGATATTAATATTTATATTAGAACATTATTGTTTTAATATTATTAATATTAGAACATTATGTCATCTGTCAGGTTATATCCACCATTTTTAGTTATTTTCATTGAATTTTCATGATTCCGTTGTTATTTTTATTTTTGTTGTTTTTTTTTAAGAAAAAAAATTAAAAGTTTTGTTAAGCTTAAAATAGTTTGCTGGTTGATCTGTTTTTGTTATATTTTGTATTGTTTTTGTTATTTTGATATTTTCATACTTTAAAACATGAGTAAATCTAAACCAAGATTGATCATTTAATAGATAATGTGGTGGACTGTTTCGTCATTAATGTTGGGTACAGTTCCTTAAAATCCTCCGATTACTAATAAATAATTGAATAATAGATTTACTACCCTAATAGTTAAGTAACTTTTAGTAAAACTTGTACATTTACATTTTATTTTTTTTGCTATTCTTATTTTATACAAAGATATTTTATATATAACATTCAAGCACAACAAGCAATAATGCTGTATATAGAAAACTCTACGTTAAATATATTAAATACAAATAAAAAAATACAATAAAGTTTGAGAAACAGAATTTTTGTGTTTACATTTTATCTCATGCCATAATGAATCAAGTATAGGTACCCATGTTACCTGTATCTGTGAAAAAAAAAGTTGAAAATCGACTAAAATCTAGCGCATCAAAGACTTTCGCTATTTTCCACAACATACAAAATAGATAAAAATCGAGAATATCCATGTCTTAACTTATGCATGTCGATATCGGAGATTTGACATGTTGATATCGGAGATTTGTAAGATGTGTCCCGCGCCGGTGGTTGTTGGTGAACGAAAAATGGAAAATAAAAAGCGGTATATGGGTTAAGCCTAAAAGTAATGAAATAATGTGTGATTATCTCTCTCTCTCTGTCTTTTATGTTGTCGCTATCTCTACCTTATGGAAGAATAAAGAAAATAAAAACTCACTTTATCTTCTCTTTACAGGACTATAACAACATGTCGAAATTCTTAAATAGGATATTAGGCATGCCGGTGGATTTGCAGAACAGGTTGTTCAAGTATTTCACTGACACCCTCGCTGCTGTTATGGAGCAAGGTAAGCTCGATTGATAATATAAACCAAGACTGTCCAACTGCTGAAGAAAGTAGGCACAAATTTTATATGAAAGTATTTATATTATTTACCTAAAATAACACATTTAATGACTAATATATAGCAGGGTTCAAATTCTAGCAGGATTTGTAATTTTAATATTTATTTGACATTTAAATATTTTGTCAAATAGTTTTTGTTTTATTTATTATATTTTGTGTTTAATTATTTGCTATAGAAAAAGAAAAATGACCTTCATTTCACGGTAACTGATTGTAGTCTAGACAAGCCGGTTTGAACTTGAACTTATTGCTTGCACAAATAATAAAATATCTCACAATATATATATTCATATTTATCATGTTCCAGCGAAACGCAGCGGTCGTTTCGACCTGGGTATCCTGGACTTGGGCAGTACGGGCGAGTCGGTGCGGCGCGTGCGCTGCGTGCGCTTCCTGCGGCGGCACGCCACCGGCCAGGCGCCCGTGGAGCTACACACCGTGCACACTGAGGTCAGCCTCCTCGTTGGTTATGTTGGCCTGGTACATGAGAATGAGATTGTATGAGAGTATTAAGTTATTAAGTACTTCTCTCTCTTTAGTATAATTTAATATTTCTCTCTTTACTTTTCTATAACTTGTATACTGAGGTGATCTCGCCTACTTTGAGAAGATAAAGTGATATGTCGTTTTCTATATTGTGCATATTGCATACTACTATAAAGCGCGGCGTTGACTTCCGCCACTCAATACGTAATGTTTCCTGAATTCGGTGGAAAATCGGGAATGGAGTGCCGTAATACTAGGTTGCCTCTGCCTACACTCGGCTGTGTGCGGGGGTACAACGTAAAACGTGATTTATTTATTTTTATTCTCTTTTTTGTTCGGCTTTGAAAAGTTTGATATTTTGAACAAAAAATAAAAGCAATATTAGTAAGAGAGACTAAAGTTATTTATTGTACGAATTTAGTACTGCAGTAGCAGTTGGACGAATATTGTGATGGTAGTACTTTTATGTTTTTTTTAACGTGACGATACGTTTTGCCATTTAAGTGGCGCTAAAAAAATAAATATAAAGAGGGACACTACTACTATTAGGGTATTTTTATTTTTTTTTATATTAAGGAACAAAACTACTATTTTCTTAAAAAAACCTTAGTTTGGAATAATAATACTTTAAAAATGTTAAAATTTATTTTCTTGATTTGGTATTGACCAGCGTTATGAAATAAGTGAATATATTTTTAATGTAACAAACAGCGCGGCATGGAGTGGTCACAGGCGCTGGAGAAGTGGCGCACGGCACAAGCGGAGGCGGAGGCGGACTACACTACTCCGGAGGCGGGCGGCTTCTACATATCGGCGGCGGCGCGCGGCGGCAAGCACACCGCCGTGCTGTGCATCGCGCAGCGCGCCCGCCGGGACCGCGAGCGGGAGCGCGGCAAGTCCAAGAAGGATCTCATGTTGCAGGTTTATCGGTATGTGCTTTTGTTTACTTTTCTATTTGCGAGCGTAAGTACTGAAATTCAATACTTCATTATAGGGCTAGTGATATGGTAAATAATATTCTTAAATACTATTCTAAGAATGAAAGAAAAATGAATGCTGTGGAGATGCGATCTCTTCGTAGGATATGCGGAGTCAGATTAGCTGATCGAATCCGCAATGAAGAGGTAAACAGAATGACAGGTACTAGCGAGGATGTCGCGGTGAGAATGAAGAAGAACGTGCTCAGCTGGTTTGGACACGTTGAACGAATAAGTGCTGAAAGAATAGCAAAAAAGATTTATAATGGAAAAGTAGGCGGTAAGAGAGGTAGGGGGAGGGGGAGATGGTTGACCTTCAAAAACACAGTATCAAAGATACTGGAGGAAGGTGAAGTAAAAAGCACGAGGACCCCCCGGAGGGCATGTATGAAGAGGTTGATAACAGTGGACGAGGCGAAAGAGGTATATAGAGACCGTAGCGTTTGGCGCTCCGTTCTCTCTAATTACCCCGCTAGGGATAAAGCGTAAAGTTATTTTAATTTAGTTTAAATACTATTCTATTCTTGAATATTGAAATAATCAAAAATCTTCTTATCTAAGCCTAAATGTGAGTAAGAGAAAGGTTCTGGTCTTTGATAGAAATGAAAAAAAGACAAAACGAAAGATCAGTGTAAATGGTAAGATATTAGAACAAGTGAATGAAGTGGTATATTTGGGGAGTATGTTCAGTAGAGAAGGGAGATATGAGATGGATGCGGAAAGGCGTATTGCTGCCTATCTCTGCTATCTTTGATACTGCGTGACCTTCCGTTCACGTAAAAAGCATAATGACCCCCCGAAGGGCATATACGAAGAGGTTAATGACAATGGACGAGGCGAAAGAGGTATGCAGAGACCGTAGCTTTTGGCGCTCCGTTCTCTTCGATTATGTCGCTAGTGATACAGTGTTTAGTTAGTTTAGTTTTTACTTATATGATGTAATTATATATATGAGTTTTGAAATTATCTTGCAAGCTGTAAATTAATAAAAAAGACTGCAAATTTTTAATTACAATTACAATGAAACAACACTTGATTATTACAATATTGAAACATAGTATTTTTCCAGTCCCAACACAGGCCTACAAATCCGCCTGGAATCCCTGGCGGAGATCGAGAAGAAGTACCGCGCCGCCAGCGCGGAGGAGGCGGGCGCGGCGTGGCGCGCGCAGCACGCGGCGTCGCTGCGCACGTGCGCGCACGCGTACTGGCGCGCCGCGTGCCGCAACGCGGGCGCGTGCGAGGTGGGCCTGCGCGTGCGCACCTACCACGTGCTGGCCGGCTCCGTGCTGGCCGTGTGGGCGCGCGTGGAGGCGGCGCTGGCGGCGCGCTCCGCCGGCAAGATGCAGGTGGTGCGCATCAAGACCGACGACGGCCTCAAGCTGGTTGGTGAGTAGTGATGCTTAGTGACTATCCTTCCCCATACTCGATTCTACATATTGAAATTGCCACAACGTCCATAGCTTTAGGCGACTGTCCAATTTAACATAATTTACAAATAAAGATTTGTTTGTGTGGATTTTAAAGCGTAAAATGAAACATCCGATTTTTCGCAGTCGTGTAGAAATTTCAAGAAATCCTTTCTGGGGGAGTACCCCAGCTTCAACCCCCCAACTTCTTAATCTACCTGCATGGCAAATTCCAACATTCCTGTAGCTTCATCTGTGCGTTTTGTCAGTCCTGTCAGTCTTTCAATAACGGAAAGGTTTTATGCAATACATATACACATAAATGTATATAGGCAAAGCGCGTCGTTGAGCCCCGCCACTCATTATCGCATGCTTATAATATATTATTATTGATAATTCGACGGAAAGTATCTGAATACGGCTGAAAGAAGTGTCTTAAGGCTAAGTTCCCTGTACTCACCTTCCTATGTGTGGGATATAGCGTGAAGCTAAAAAAATAAAAATATTTGTATGTTTAAAATTTTACTTAAATCCGCCAGGTACGCTGATCCCAAAGAATTGCGTGGAGACGCTCAAAGAGACGCTCTCTTCTGATGCTGTATCTGTCACCGAACAGACCTTCGACCAGCCCGACCTCAAATGAGCTACCATCCAGTG
>DWQW01006520.1:0-16159 GCA_018249695.1 Heliconius erato demophoon | reverse complement strand
TCTGCCACTCAACACGCAATGCCTCCAGAATTCGGCAGAAAGTGGGGAACGGAGTGTCTTAACACTAGGTTCCCTCTGCCTACCCTGCTGTGTGCGGGATACAGCGTGAAGCTGATTTTTTATTTTTTTTATTTGTATTTTTTTTATAAATTTGGCTCCAAAAAAGTCCAACTTTTTAAAAATATTCTTTTATGTAAAAGTTTTTTGGTCTTGTTCATTATTTGTTTTTAGACATTTTCCGAATTGTTGCTCCGTGGCGTTAATCCACGAATATTTAGAGTAAACTATGTATGACCATCAAGTGAGCCGGAAAATCTTCAATTATATTAGATTATGGTATGTTAGAAAATTATACATTTTACCATAGACTATTATTAAATACTTAAACATTGGTTTCATTAAAAAATATGAAAAATTATAAACGAATTAAAAAATATATTTTTGTTTAATAACTACAATAAATAGTAGCATAAAAATACTTAATATAATACGTTGGCTATAATTATTATTTAAATATACCAATAGGTGTTTCTATTATGAAATTGTTTGCAAAATTTTAACTCAAAAAATGATTTATGATAATAGAATTTGACTATGTCACCTTATTCAATTATTCCAACTGGATTGGAATTATGCAATTATTCCAAATTCAATCGACATCAGTATGTGACAATTTTCCTTCAAACGTGATTTAAACCCACTACTATCTCGGTCAATGTGTTGTAATAATAGTATAATTTATTTATACACAGCTTCACGCCTTGTCTCGCACAGCACGATAAGTTAGAAACAAACTAATATTTTTGAGACATGGCGGTTTGAATAGCGGAGTTCAACACCACGCTTGGTCTACATTGCCCTCGATAACGTATTTTATAATAAATAAATGATTACATTCATAGCTCAATATAACATATTTCAGCTGCAGAAGTGCTGTCGACGCAGCGGTCGCTGGCGCGGTGCCGGCCGCTGCACGCCGCCACGCTCGAGTCGAGGAACAAGGCGAAGAAATGTGCTGAATTTCTACAACCTTATAGGTAATCATAGTTTTGTATTTGTATGTTGATTGTAGCCTATTCTATTCTATTATTATTGTTACTAGTTATACGTATGTAGCAGGGTGGGCAGAGTGAACCTAGTGTAACAGTAGGTTCCCGCTAAGTGTAACAGTACGTCCACGCTAAGTGCGGGATACAACGTGAAGCTAAAAAAAAATTAAGTAATTACAAAGTATTTGGGCTAAAAATGGAGACTGGCGACACTGGCATGGATACATGTAACTTAAATTTATACAGTTTAAATAAGCAAAAATAGATGTTTGTAATTATTTGAAAAAATATTAGAAACTGTTATTGCCAATTCTATTATTGTAGGTACTATTTTTATTTTTTTCTATTTAAAATACGGTTTTAAAGCCGCTTAAAGTAAGTATCTTAGTTGGTAGTGTGTAATTTGATTAGTCAAGAACGAACTAGGTCTTATGCTAGGATTTCATGTAATGTATGTGTAATCTTAATGTTTGTTTATATATATATTTTTTTAAATTTTGTGATAAAAAGAGTCCAAAGTGATCGTTTTCTCCGTTTTGTTATTTCATTTTATTATTTCACATAAAATAGTAGATCAGCTTCACGCTGTGTCCTGCTTGTAGCGGGGTAGGTAGAAGGAGTTTAGTATTAAGACGCAGAATTTTCGGGGCAATGCGTGTTGAGTGGCGGAACTCAACGACGCATTTTGTCTCGTTACCAGAGCGAGGAAACGAATATATTAAATATGTCATTCTCTCGAGTGGTAATCGAACCCACGACCTGTCACGTTTACAGTCAACGGCTTATGCCCCTGCTCCACGTCTGGCCTAGTCATAGATGATAAATATTTATTTATGTAATAATAGATGTATTTATAGAAAAAAATTTTTTTTAACTTACGTTGTTTTTTAAGTAAATACTCGCGTGGGAAGAAGATCTGTAAGGATTTTAATACGAAACGTGATTACACACGCTCAATGTCCAGTTATATTTATTGTAATCCTCTCTCAATGTAGAGAACATAAGTATGTATGTATGTATGTATGTATGAACGTTGTACAATAAACGTTGTTTACATATTTGTAACTAATAATAACTTATGATAATATTTGACCAGTCGTGGCGCAGCAAACGTGACAGGTTGTGGATTTGATTCCGACTTGATAATTTTTTTTTAATATTTTCAATATTTAATATTTGAATTTTCTCACTCTGGTAGTGGTAACAAGGCAAAACGCAGCGTTGAGTTTCGCCACTCAACACGCAATCCCTATAAGATTTGTTGGACAGTGGAGAACGGAATGAGACCGAAATGCTAGATTCCCAGGTTTCCTCTAGGCACTGTGTTATGTGTGGAATACAGCGAGAACCTAAAAAAAATATTGACGTTAACATCAATAATATATTATTGATGTATATTATTGTTTTTTATATTTTTTTTGTATGCTTTATTGATGATTTTAAGGATCAATGATTTGATTTATTTTTCAGACAACGTCCAGAAACCTGTACGGCGTTGGCACGGCGTTTAGTTTCGGGTGCTCTCGGCGTTCGCCTCAGTACCGCAAGACAGGAGCGCGCGGAAGAACGCCGCTTAATTACACTTGCTAGAGGTTAGTGTTTTAATTCTTTTTAGATCCAACTTTTTTATGTTTTATCGGACAATATGATAAGTATATGATGGAAGTTAAGATATAAGAAGCAAAACACATATTTTGATGTCTTTTTATTTTTAAAATTCTGAAGCCTTATTCACATAATTATATTATTTTCTTGTTTTGATATTTCATACAAAAAAAAATACTGTTGCGACATTTGAACCCTTTACCTCCTAGACAACATCCAAAAACTTATACGGTACATATAAATTATACTTTGAGGGCAGTCGTGGCGCAGGGGCACACAGTGTGACTGTAAAATCGACTGGTTGTGGGTTCGATCCCCACTCGGGGAGATGAAATATTTACTTACTTATTTATATTTTATTAGTTCGCTCTGGTGTCGAGGCATAGTGCGGCGTTGAGTTTCGCGACTCAACACGCAATGGCTCTAGAACTCGGCGGAAAGTGGGAAACGGTATGTTTTAACACTAGGTTCCCTCTGCCTATCCTAAAGCGTGAAGCTGATTTGATAAATTATATGTATTTACTTAAGTGTTTCTATAATATGAATAAATATAACATGTTGTTTGTCCGTGTGTTACAGAGAAGAAGCGTCAGGCGGCGCTGCACAAGGAGGCGGCGTGGGACGGCTCTCTCGCCGACCACCGCGCGTGACCACCACCACGCAGGTACACACGGTGAAGAGATATAACTCAAAAGGGTGACATTATATTACACCTACTATTACTATTTATCATCCAAAAAACACTTAGTAGATCTATGTAAATGTTAGAATTATATATTACATTTTTTACCTTCACGCGGTAACTCGCACATAGCAGTGGAAGCAAAGGCAATCGTAGAAATGAAAATATTAAGTTTTTAATTTCCTCGATTGGGAATCGAACCGAACAACCGTCACGACGGCCAAAATAGTAGACAGCCTAGAATTATATATGCTATTTAATATACGCAATATGCTACATAAATATTTTACAATAAAGAAAAACATAATTATTCCACGAAAACATTAATAAGATTCTCTTTACACCGAAATAAAAATCTTTCTTAATTTTTTTTTCGATTAAAATAAAAATTTTAACAGATTACAAATTACTAAATATGCAATATAGGCTAAAATTTATGTTAAAAAATTGTATAATTTTATCAAAATATGGCGATAGCGTCACTAGTACATATAAGATATAAATCATAAAAAATATGGTATTGAACATTATAAATGTTAATAAATAGAAACCTTCGTGATGATATTTATTAGAACAGCCAAAATTTTTAGTACTACGGTTCAGTTGAATTTCGGTTAAAAATTAGAGAAGAAATATGCTTACATTACAGGTAAAGTCACTATATGTAACTAGTTTTATGAATATTGCATTACGACTTTAAACATGAACAGGAACGAAGCGTGCGACTGTAAACGTGATGGGACGATACGCGAGTTTGTAGGTTCGATTCCCATTCGAGATAATAAAATATTTGATGTTTTAATTTCCTTGCTCTGGTACGAGGCAAAGCGTGGCGTTTTGTAACTCAACTCTCAATACATTCAGAATTTGGCGGAAAGTTTGAAACGGAAGTGTCTTAACAATAGGTTCCCTCTGCCTAACCTTGCTGTGTGCGGAATACAAATAAAATAAATCATATTCGATCGATACAGCGTGAAATAAAAATGAAATAAGGTCTACCTAATTTGAAATAAATTAAGTGTTGGTTTTTGGCTTATAAACTTTAAGTAACTAAGACATAATATTGAAATAAACTCTCAAAAATATGTTACTCTGGAACTTTGATGTTTTTAAAACATAATGACCTAACAAAGCCGATACTTACAATATAGAAACGGTTTTATTATAATATTAATTATAGAAATTATGTATTTCTGCGGTTTTTATCAAGTTCCTATGTGTCTTTATAACTTTCTTAGTTATTTTTCTAAAGATTTTGCTTTAATTGCTAGTTAAATCTACTTTGCTTATAATAATAAAAAAAATAAAGAATTATAAAAATGTAATGTGTCGATGTAAATAAAAATTAGTTAATCAACGTATCTTCTCACAAATATACAAAAAAATAAATCTTAATTTCATTTATTTTGATAAACTTAATTTTTTTTCAAGGTAACTAAATAAACCCTAGGAACATATTGTCGGCCACAACGTAGAGTATTGACTGGTGCTCTCAAGCTTTCTTCAGGCCAAAAACATCGTTTTGGTGCTGGAGAAGACATACTCATAAAATCGTTTAATATATCAAAGTTCAAAATTAATAGATTTCTATTAAAGAATAAATTCTATTAGAAAAACTAGGCTTTAATTAATACACCATACCTCATAAGTGTTATATGCTGCAGCTTCTGCTTCTGCTGCTTCATGTTGTATCCCACGTACAGCAGGATAGGCAGAGGGAACCTGGTTTTAACATACTCTGTTGCCCATTTTACGCCTAATTCTGGAGGCATTGCGTGTTGATTGGCGGAACTCAACGCCGCGACACCAGAGCGAAGAAATACAAATTTTAATAAATATTTCATTTTCTCACACTTCAACCCCAACGCTGCGGCTAGCCTCCTGGATTTAATTTGTATTTTCAATTTACTTAATTTACGGCGCCACTTACACCGCATTGTGTTGCTGTTGTCTAAAAATGTGTAAAATATTTTTAATATAAGTATATTTTAATATTTTAAATTTATATTTCCATTTTTTCGCTCTGGTGTCGAGGACAAGCGCGACGTTGAGTTCTGCCACTCAATACGCAATGCCTCCAGAATTCCGCAGAAAGTGGGGAACGAAGTGTCTTATCACACTAGGTTCCCTCTACCCTGCAGTGTGCGGGATACAGCGTGAAGCTGATTTTGATTTAGATTTTTTATATTGTATATGTATTAATAGAATTTTCGGCATTATAGATCTTATTTATAGCCTTAACCTTCCTACTCGATTACCTGTGCCATAAAGTGTGAGAAATGGATCATATAACAAATTTTAATATATGTATATTAATTTATATAATATGTTTATTTATCCAGTTCGCAAGATTTCAGAGGACGCTCCGCCACACTCGCTACACCATGTGAGATGCTCTCAAATATATAATATATTAAATGAAATAAAATAATGTGTTAAGTTTTACATTTAAAATACATATTTTTATAAAAAAAACTCTCCTCTAGCTCAATAGTCGGCTAAGAAACAACATTTAGATATATCTGTCTCTTTCTATATCTATTTGAGTGAAAGAGACAGATATATAAAAATTGTTATGTTTTTAAATTTAAATTTAGTTTTAAATTACTTTTTTTTTCCTATTTTTTATATATAAGATGGTGATATTTTTGTATAAAATGATGGAACTATTTACAAATGTAATATGGCATGCTCAAATGGAATAATAATTTATATTTATTATGACTTTTTTGAAAGATATTCCGTTATTTTAAAAGTTTCGTAGGAGTACTCGCATTTTTGCCTGTCCTTGACCTTGACATTGACATATTACAGTATCGAATAATGAAGCGAATATCGATTTTTACAACGATCTTTCGACGCTAGTTTGTAACTGAAACAAATTTGTGAAATTTAAGCACCAAACACTAAACATAATTTAAAATATGTAAATATTTTTATTGTGTTAAAATTATATCATTAATATATATTCCTGTTACCTCAATAGTAATTCCCGTCCCTTGTATTCTAGATTAATTTTCGAACCATTTAACATAAAGAGAAAAACAATGTTATGGTTATTAGTTTATTTTAAAAATTGGTGATTACAAAAATTAAATATATTTTTTGATTTTGTGTGTAAAATTTTGAATTATTTTAATGTCTTCTTAAAATCATTACACACAAAGTTAACAAACTTAATAGTCAATCTCAATATCTCATACCTTTTTTGAATTGAATCTTTTTCTTTTATAACTTATATTTTTGTGTTAGTTATTTAAATACCAAATATTAATTAATTAGTAAAGCATAATGTGTATATATTTATATTTGTGTATGTATGTATTGTGCTCACTGCGTACGTGTTGTGAGACGTGCCTTGTGTCTAGTCGGTAACAGTAACAATAACGGTAACAATACAGTCACGTTACCACCGTGATAACTTTAAAAAAAAACATATATATATTTTGTAATAATTTCGTTTTAAATTTAGATAATTTTCTTCTGTTTAGTGAAGTATTTTGATCTAGTATCTGAATGTGTTCTACATTAGATTAATTTCAATCTTAAAATTATTTCAATTTATATACTATTATTTCAATTTATATACCTAGACTAGCTGAAATCAATGACATGACGGGAACGTGATGGTAACGTGACGTGAAAGGTAACGTGCACCGTTATACTGGATGCTTGTTTCTTAGCCACTTAGTCTTAATTAGATTAATTATTAAATAACAATGTAACGTCACTTCATTTGATTTTGATTTCCTTACGTAAGACCCAATTTTTTTTTTTGTTTTTTTTAATAATAACAATAATCTGTCACAAATATTATGTATTAGACTAATTTCAAATAAAATTAAAATAATAAATTGAAACATTGTAATCGACAAAAGGTGCGTCATAATGTTGCAATATATAATAAAGCTGATATTTTCAAGTAAATATTAAGCAAATATTATATTTTTATGGGAAAAAGATGGAATAGTTACGTTGTTTGAAAATGATGCTTGTGAAGAGTTTAAAAAAAATGCTCGTAGGTATCTTTGAATATGAATAAGTAATGTTATTAAATATTTAACGCTAAGTCAATTTTTGCTAGTGTTGCCAGGATGGATGATTGTGACCAAATAATATTTTTTTTAAAAAACAACAATTTTCATATACATACTAATATGAATATTAAAAGTAAGGTAATAACTGTTTTCTTTTTTTAAAACGAAAGCAGCTAAGAAGAATTTCCATACATATAAACTTACAACCTATATACATATATATATCAACAAATAGACTTGAGTTTCATTTCATATACATAATATATATTTTTAATTAAGTCTCAAAGAAAAATAAACAGGTCGAATGGATTTTTCGCGCTTTCTCAATAATGTGACGAATTTATGTACGCATTTAACGTGACGTGACGTGACGTGACACTGTGGAACCGTCCATGCATTGTGGTTTACATGTGTTTATTTTGACAAAAAGAAAAACAATAATATATTGACCTGGTGAGAACGTATAGCTTAATTGCTTACAGTATTTGGATAACCTAAAAAAAAACAGTAATCCAACTATGTTATACCAAAAATAAAAATTATTTAAAATTCTCGAATCATCTATCCGAATCGATATTGTTTTCGATGTTTTTTTTTCTGTGAAAATTTTAAAGTAAGGTATCAGTGACGTCATAGTGCACCATATCCGCAACATTCTGTGTAATTGTGAAATGGATTTTAAAAATATTTTTATATTAATTGATTTTTTAATTTATGAAATAAATAGTCAAATGTAAATGTTTGTTTTTTTTGTTTGTTTTCCTTTACTTTTATGTCCTTTTTTCATTGACTTATAAAAATAAATAATAATATAGGAATATATATTTAACTTTTAAGAGATAACTTTAAAGAAGTAACATGTTTCTTTTTTATTATTTTTGAAAGATTATATATGAATTGTTAGACAAAGTTTTATATGACCTCGATAGTTAAAGATAAAAAATACAATATAGGCTTATAAGTTTATTTAGCCTTCTAAATAAGTAATTCGGCCTATAATATGAGGCCTTCGGAGTGCAGTGTGGCGGCATAAATGAGATAGTTGTGGGGTCGATTCCCACTCAAGGGAGTGAATCGTTTTAATTTCCCCATTTCAGCAAGATTAAAGTGCGACGTTGAGTTTTCTCTGCTAATGCTGCTATATGCAGGATTATACAATACGATATGTATACAATTAAATAAATAAATAATTGAAAATTTATAATATTGGAGTATTTATTAATTCAATATTGTTTATATAAATTTTCTTGTTTACGTTGTATTCTGATAAATCACGAGGTTCCCTATACGAATAGGTACTAAGTCACATCAATTCTTACGCAGTTCGCATCTGAAATATTTTCTTTACAGTAACGTTCATAAAAAGAATAACAACCTATAAATTAGTTTTTATCTGTCACACAAATGCAATCAAAATCTGCATACCCTATCGTATTGCGATATCATTCCTGTATTTCATCAGTCTCCACTCATTGTACGCCAGACAATGGATCTTTTGGCAACTAGGTAACATAATAATCAACAGCGGAACCAATCGAAGGTCGCTAATAACGACTTATGTCGGAGAGAGCACGTAGAAATTCAAACTTGACTTTGATAAACTGAAAGTGAAATACAAAAAAGCTGAAAAAACACTAGGTATATATAATTAATAATCTCCGGCTGTTATTTATTTGGAAATCAATTCAGTCTCGCGCTGTGATTGCACAATTCAGGGTTATAACGATCAATAATTATAGGGTATAAAATATAAGACATTTCTATGTCTAAATATTGAAAATATGGCACTGTGGGCCAAGAGCCTAATGATATGTAATTCTGTTATTTATTTACTTGGAGATAGTAGATATTCCATTAGATGGCAAATTATCACATACCTAATATTATTGACTAGTGGGTGCGCGCAGCTTCGTCCGCTTATTTGCACCCTTAGGGGTGAATTCTAAAAAAACACGAAACAGGTGTTCAATAAAATATTTTATCAATCTGTATTTAACTTTTTATAAAAAACGGTGGTGATTTAAAAAAAAATCCATATAAACTGTCAACCCCTTATTTAAACCCTTAGGGGGTGAATTCTAAAAAACCATGAAACACGTGTTCAATGAAATATTTATAAAATTTTAAATTGAGAATTTAAAATTTTATAAAAATCGGTGTCGATTTAAAAAAAAAATACCATACAAACTCCTATTTCATCCCTTTATTCCCTATATATATATATATATATAATATATATCCCTATATATATAATATATATAAGAGGCCAGTCGTTGCGCAGGTGCACAAAGTGTAGCTAAACGCAACAGCGAAATAATATTGCGTATTTTCATTTCTTCGCTCTATTTATATATTTATATATTACTATTTCGAGTCAAAGTGTAGCGTTGAGTTCCGCCACTCATCACGCAATGCCTCCAGAATTCGGTGAAAAATTAGAAACGGAGTCTTAACATCTTAAAAAATATATATTTTTGAGCTGCTGCGTAATCACAAGTAGTAATTAAAACGACAAAAATCTCTAATTGCCTAATAGTGACCACTTAACGCCAACAGAAAATGTTAAAAGGCAAAATGAACACAATTCTGTGTAGTAGGTACCTACAGCTGCACAGGACGTTTCCTAACTATTTAACAGAACCATTGTGATTGAAAACAATAACAGCTTAGCAATGAGCACTTAATATAAACATCAAAATAAAATCTATTTCCAGTACAAACAAACTATTGGGAGAGTGTTCACGATACTGACATGAAACGAATTTTAGTTTTGCTGTGCCTTGTGTCCTGTGCGACCTTAGAAATGAAGACGATAAAGGAATTTTCTATAATACATAAGATGAAGTCTAATTTAGAACCTGTTAACAGTGAACACGTCAAAAGTGAAGTAAAAAATAAACCGACAAATTCAACCTTAAATAACAGCGTCACAAATACTTTTAAAAATAAATCTGATGCCAATACTTTTAAGGAAGAATGTAAAATATGTTCTAACAAAACAAACATCAATAAAACTACAATAACAGAATATACTTTGACATCTACAGGAAAGTCCGCTAAAACAAACAGGCCCGGAAATCTTATATTAGCTGCTAGCAATGTGATACCGACATACGATGTGGGACCAGTATTTCATTCTGATGATGAAGATATTAGAAGTGATTCTAAAAACTACTATTATAACTGGCCCTACTATTACCACACGCCCTATGAATATGACAATATTAAATACGATATTGAATTTCAAAAAGCTAAAGACAAACGCTTTATTGAATCAAAACTGGAGAAAATTATACCAGTTCACGAAGACATTGATGACATCCCTAATAGTTACGTTTATTCAGGCCCTAATTATATGTACAATACACACAATAGTGATAATCCCATTTATGGAAACAAGCCATTCTTTTCATCTATTCTAAGTGACTATTTTGATAAATCATATGATGATGATCCTTTCACATTCAAAGATATTTCGTGGGGAAAAGAATTTGATAAAGAAACCTTATATCAAAATATGGATGACTATGATAAACAAATCAAGTACCTAGATGACGAATATCCAAATAATTTTGAAAAAAAAAATTCAGAAACACCAACCAAATTTAAATTAGCCGACGATAATCAACAGAATACAATAAAAATTAAAAAGTATGGTAATAAAAATGAATTTGATGCATTTAATAAAGATAATAATTATCAAGAAGGTTATGAAAACGGAAAAAAATTGTATGGAAAATATCTGAAAGAATTTAAAGATTTCACTGATTCGTTTGCAAATAAATTTGGATCACAAGACCATACTAAGATATCTACGTATTCAATGAAGAATAACGCGGACAAAGGTGAAAAAAAGAGAGGCCTTCGAAAGGTGTTTCATAAAGACGAGTATCAGGAAGAAACGGAATCTATTGATGATAACAAAAAAGCCTCAAATTTCGAGGAACATGGTGCTTCACGTATAGGAACTGGCGGTTCAGAAGCTTACTTACAATCTAAAGCGGCCGCTGCTTTGGGACATCAAGGAAATTTTAACAACGAGGCAGAAGATGATGAGAATAGTTTTTTTAAAAGAAAATATCAAGATTCAATTCGTTTGAGTAATATAGGTAGTGATTTAGACTTATATAAAGATGTAGCCAAAAATTTGGCTTCGATAAATAATGACAATTTTGATCGTTATATGAATTAGTAGATGTGTGTGTTTTACCACTAAAGACTTCCATAAAAATACTAAAGCATTTATTTTTAAATACACTTTATTTGTAAAACAATACGATAAAAATCTTGGTACAATAGTAGGTTTGCAGAAGTAAGTATAAATGCTAAATAATTGTTAATTCGTTCTAAATAATAAGGATTACTTAGTTATATTTAGATTTGTAATTTGATTTTGATACCTTTATAATAAAATAAATGTACTGTTAATAAATATGAATTTCATTTTATATTTTTTCATTTTTAAATATAAAAATCAATACAAAAAATATATAAACGGCTAAAATAAACCTAATCCAGTTTCTTCGCTACAGGCATTTGCGGAAATGTTGGTAATAAAGTCAACACTTTTGACACCAAAGCTGAAGTTTTCTCGCTGAATTTCTCAAAATAATCACTAAAACTTAATGAAGACCTCGCTATTCTAACCGATACCTGTCTTTCATATTCCTTACCACTTTCAGAACTAAAATAATCTTCAGAATCTTTAACCATCCGCCCTTGGTTGAACATTTCAGTAGTTTCATTAGAATCGTCATCATATTCCTTGTTTTCCTTATCTTCTTTTGGTAGCTTTTCTGTTGATGGCTTAATAAATCTTGGTACAACAACCTTTTGTGTTCGTAAGTCTTTTTTATTACACTCAGCCTCGACTTGTGGACTTATGTTTTCTCTATTTCTTGGTTGGAGCAGTTTACTTTTGGCGAGGAACTCGTCGTGATGAACATCAAAGTCATAATCATCGATATTAAAATCTTCATCTTCGCGTTCTACTGAATCAGAAAACTTAACTGGATTATTTAACTTAAACTGATAATCCCCTTCATTCTCTGCCTCCGCAAAACTAGGTATAGGCTTTTTAACCAAAATTCTTTTTGATTTCGTTAGTTTTGTGCTGGTTATGTTATTCTGGTTGTGGTCATCAGTACCATTGACATTTCTGGATATACGTGAACGGTTGATGAAAACAAAACGAGTGCCATTTTGTTTTTCTCTCGATTCTTCTTTAAGCTTTTCGATTAAGCTATCAATCATTTCCTTATTTGGGGTTTTACTAAACACTACGCTATGAAGCAAGCTCAGTAAAAATAGCAAAGTTAGATAATTCATCACAATCGGTTCCATTGTAGTGAAATGAACCTTTCTTTGACTTTAACTAACTGAGATACATTGTTTCTGATGAAATGTAAAACAGTTTATGTTTAATGTCTACATTTAAAATATAACAACATTCATTGCGACCTGTCCGACACGATTTTGTTTGGAAACTTTAAATAATATTTGGTTTCAACTCGTGTTTATTATAAATATTAAATTAGAGATCCATAGCAAGTGTAAAATATATAAATTATAAAAAAAACGCGCTTATTTAAAGGATATAATTAAAGATGACATGACATAATTGTTTAGTTAATAGTTTAGTTTGTGACATAAAATTTAAAAAAAATATACAGCTTAACTTGCACATGTTTAGATATTTATGTTACACGTAATAGTTTCATGTTTATCCTGTAAATAGCAGGGGCCAGACGGAACTTAGTGTGACGGTCCGTTCCTCACTTGGCGCTCAATATTCGAAATATTGTATGGCGGAAGTCAACGCTTTTCTATGTAACCAGAGCGTCGAAATGAAAATAATTCATACCTCTGTTTGGAATTCGAACCTAGATTTTTTACTGACACAGTCAAACACTGTGCTTCTGTGTATGTAAGAACTAATGTGTGTACATCTAACCAACTAAATTCTGCCTCATCTAGGATATAAATTTCGTAAATTTCAAAATGCAGTTATGAATCACAAACAAAATCTGTTTTTAGAGTTCCGTAGGTACCTATTTTAAAGAAAAAAGAAACCCTTATAAGATGACTTTGTTGTCCTTCTGCCTGTCTGTCAAGAGCCTTTATCTCAGGAACGCTTGGAGATATCGAGCTGAAATTCAAACTATATACTCAAATCTACAAAATTTCTAAAAAAATAGTATTTCTACATTAACTTAAAAAAAAGATATGGCCGTTTATATAGCAAAAAACGCATATTGCGACACTATAAAGGGAATCACATTTAATTAATATTCGGCTGACCTCGAAATAAACCGAAACGAACGAACGAACCTACGAAATTTGGTTCGGTACTAGTTCAGGAAATAATCTAAAAACTCTATATTTGTGGTTAATTTCTAAAAAAATAATAGCCTTAAACGGGGGGCAAAATTTGGTATTAAATCCGGTAGTTCAAATGAGGTATCAGATGAAAGGGCTTTTGCTAAGCTAAACTTGAATTTCGGAATAAGCTCTTATATTTGCACGAAAATCCTCGCCGACTCGCTCTTGTTTATAATTATTCTTAGTTTTTCAATATGCGAACTTTTTTTATTAAAGAAATAAATAATTTTAATAACTGAGAAAACTCGGGAGCACAACTAGACTTGAAATGTCATTTGAATGAATGTAAAACTGTATACGTTTACGTGTTTACAAACTAATAACGGTAAACAAAAAGAGGGAAATTATTTAAAAGTGAGACCAAAACAGTAGAATACGTTACATACCAGTATTACTTGCGAAATGGACGTCTTATTGAAAGTACTTGCCATATATATGTACTTTAATATATTGGGTCCTGTACTCGCGTATATCTATAACGAAAATCCGAAAGGTTACATCGCTTCAGTCAACAGTATTAACGCTTTTCCTAAGAACAGAATATCTAGCTACAGAAAATTTTTTAGGACTTCTAGTTACGTGAATGAGAGGTTGGCAGATAGACACGTGGTCAGTCCGCAGGCGAAAGTTCCACCTTCTAATGTATTTGCAGCTGTACCAGCAAGACAGAGCTACATTTCATCTATACGGCATACGCAAGCACCAAAACGACAAATTAAAGACTTCGTACAAAATCTAAAAGATGTTAGTGAAAATTGGAAAACTGAAACTGTTCTAAATCCAAAAAACCAAACAAAATTAGGCGAAATTGTGAATGCTAAGGACAAATTGTTTACACCCAATCGAAATCTAGGCTCGGTCCAGCAGGAATCAAGTAAATTACAGGAGAGCCTGCTTTCAAAAGGAATCAATAATCACATTTCACACTTAACAAAGGAAGAAAATAATAAAAAACTCAAATTAATCCCAACAAATGCCCAATTATTGGAGTTTAGTAGTAAAATTCTACATAAAACTAATATAAAGGAACGGAATCCTTACGCAAAATCGCTGTCTCGTGTCGACACTTTACAAAAATACATAGACACATTTCCAAAGCAAGGAGAATATAGTAAGAGGGATGCCTTGAAATCTAAAACTAGTGGTATTCAGTACGCCCAGCATCATAAGAAGCAATTCGATGTTGAGAAATATAATCCCATCGATTGGGAGTTAACCAAAAACAATCCAATGAAAGGTTTCGAAGTGGTGGAGGGTGTCCTTAAACCCTACGCTGTATTTGATAAATTTGATAGTGGAAACAGAGATAGCTTCGATTCACCGACTTTACTCGTGCAAGACTCTCAGAGCGCAGTGAAAGGTCTTACAAAACTGGACAATAGGCACGCCAGGAGTGACAGTTATATAGAAAATATATTTATGAATCTATTCTAGGCTACCAGGACGAATTAGTGTATGTTATTCATATAGATTTTTATTTATATTAAATTAATATGTTTATTTATTTAATATTTTTGAACTCACGCCGCAAACATTCTCATATTTTTAATGGAATTAGACAGTTTTGTTGCGTGGTTCTTGAATCCAAACGATGTTTTCATGTAAGAATAATTTAAAGATATTATTAATAAAGAATCAAAATAATATTTTTTTAAGAAATCAAATCCTTACTAGTCTATAAAAATATTATTATTATTGTTCAGAATAAGCAATCACTATAATTTATATATTTAAACTGTATTAACTTATTCAAAGTAGAGGCCGCATAGGGACCATCGTGGCGCAGTGGAATAGCACGTCAGTATAGTTGACCTATAAATGTGATGGTTATGAGTTCGATCCCTTCTCCGTATATTGAAAAAAGCGCGGTCCCGCCGTTTAAAATGCAATATGTTGAAAATTGGACACTGCGGTATACTTAATTCCCCACGCACCATTTTTCCTCTGTCCTGCATATATTATATGTGGAAAAAGCATGAAGCTAAAAAAACCAAAAGTACTTAAAAATTATTTAATAAGTTATTTGATTTTCAGTAAACTCTAATTGTTATTTTATAAGACTTTCAGAAAATATCATGAAGAAATACTGAATGCTTCTATTGTTTTTCTTTTATTTTGTGTAAAATAGAAAATCAAGAATCTCAAGCACTGAAGCTGTAATTGCTTCATTTTAAACGTGAATTGCCAATATTTTGTTTTCAATGTTACCTCTTTTTACTACTAAGTTTTCGATATAAACATAATTTGACGAAGTCTACTAATATTCATAATATTTTAGATTATCTCTATATATAATAAGACAGTAAAAATATTTTGTCTGTACATTTAGTAATTTTGACTGAAATGGATAGAGGGACACTTAAAAAGACTAATAGAAAGCAAAAAGATTTTTTTTGAATTTCTTG
>DWQW01006519.1:0-16162 GCA_018249695.1 Heliconius erato demophoon | reverse complement strand
TCTGTTGTTTGTGTCATTTGTTTAAGTGTGTTTTTTTAAACAATTGGAACATCCTTATTGGGACTACGAAAATGCGGGTTGCATTAAGGTTTAAATAATTTTCACATTAGTAATCTTAAGGGTTTTGCAAACATAGGTACATTATATGAATAATTCAGTAGTTAAAGCGGGCGAAGCCGCGAGCGGGTCGCTAGTTTATTATAAGTATAGATTACACTTACACGACGTAATTAACGTTTAGCAAATAATAACTCAACAATATGTTTTATGCGTTATCAACATTCATTATCATATGTAGTCAATAGATGTCATTGCGTATGTTTCTTTTTTTTTCAAATATAAATATCTTTAAAACTTTAAGTACATTATTTTTTGATAGAGTGTAGCGGTAATCTTTCCAAACTATAAAAATATTTTTTTTTATGCACAGCGCCATCTATTTAAATTTCACCTAACATAAAATTATATTAACCGAAACAGATGTTGTGCTAAAGTATTAAAATGATTAATATTCGTCCCGTCGTAATTAGTGCTTAATTCCACAGAATGTTTTTTGCGTTATCAAGATTCGTTAGTACCTACTATTTGTTGTCAATAGATAGCGTTACGTGTATGAAAAAGAGTATCAAGATTCGTTAGTACCTACTATTAGTTGTCAATAGATAGCGTTACTTGTATCGATTTTTTACTATCCCAAATATAAACTTCTTGAAAACTTAAATACTTATATCTTTTGATCAAGTGAATCGATTACAATGAAATAAACACTAAAAGCTACTTTGATTTATTTATAATTTTTATGTATAAAATACGTGTTGACATAAACAGATAAACAGACAAAAATTCCAAAAATGTTGAAAATGGATTCTGTTAATTATGCTTTAACACGTTGGCAATTTTTTTAAAATATTTTCAATGTACAGAAACGACTTATTATAAGTATAGATTATATCCAAGGTACATACGTAGGTATCACGTTGACCTGAATATTTGACATTAATTTCATCTTGATTACCACCAATAATGTCGGCCAGTCTATAAACCAAGGTCTAGTAAGAATACTTACAAGTAGCAATGCAGTTAAACTTAAGTTGGCGTTTATCGTTTATTGACATGTTCATCAAAATAATATATAGGTAATGATTTTGCAAAATTTAACTATAATATAACAATGACCTTTAACGGGCAAAGCCACGCGTGGTACTAGTATTTTTTTTATACTTTCATTACCTTGCTCTAGTCGGCGGAAAGTGGGGAACGGAGTGTGCCAACACTGTCTACCCTACTATGTGCGGGATATAGCGTGAAGCTTGTAATATATATTTAGTAGTAGTATGGTATCGTACATCATCTTACATCAGCGGCGGTGCAGTGCTGTCAGTGAGTCCGGCGGTGACGCTGCATTGCGGCGTTTGGTTGTATGACTCACGTCATACTTAGCTACACGTCACTGCTCGCAGACCGTTACATTATACAGTTACACAACGGGAACTGTGCATATATCTCTGATTGTATATAAGTAAATATTTGAAATAGTTTTTAATATTTTCAAACTGTTATTTCAATATAACATAACTAAAAAGAAAAAAATGAAACTGAAAAAAGAATAGTCCTATAATTATAGACTAATAATGTTTGACTTATAATTAGAGGTTGAGGTCGTCGTGGCTCTCGTCTCGTCTACTAACCGTTAAAGCAACTTTTAATTTTGATCGTCGTCGGAGGGTCTTTGCACTAGGTTCCTTCTGCCTGCCATGTGAGAACTAAACATATTTTTTTACATATTTGAAGTGTTATAGGTAGACAACATATAAAAAGTTTAACGTCATACAATTTAAAAAAGTTATTAAGATAGATCCTATAATTTTTCTATCAATAACAGAGTATCAAAACCAAACGGCTAGTTACAAAGCTACTTTGCAAGTATCAACTCCTTCGAAGCCTACGACGGCGACTACGAAGCGGACAAACTTTTAACTTAGAACATAAACTTTCATATTTTATGATGTTCCGGGCCGTTAATAAATCACACAGCCGCCGTAGATAGTTCCCCAAAGCTCCCTCACTGGGTTCTTAAATAAAAAGTTTCTCCTCGAGATGGCATGCTAATTAAGCTTTTACATTTCAAAACAACTTCGGAAATTGAAAAGATTTTTAATTCGTCTTGTGAAAACTCTTACTATATGGCACGTGCTCCGAGATTACGGGAACTGGACTTGAGCTCAGTTATTACATACAAATTGTTATAGAAATAAATTGTAATACATAATATTATTTATTGTCCTCGTATTTAATGATTATTTTTGTCCGAAAGTAACATTTACATTAAGGAAAAGCGAATTTCCTTGGACCCTATAGTTGTCAGTTCTATTCTCATTTAAAGATATAGACAAATACGAATGACACGTAACGTTTCGCTTGTTCTGTGTGTTGTTTTGCTTTTCTTCCCAAATTGGTCAAATGTATTAGCTAATGTAGCTTTATTATCAGACAATGTGATAATGTTGGTCCGATATAGCCGGCCAATGTATATAATGTACGGGGATTATAAATTAAGCCCTTTTTAATTATTTGGTCCATAACATATAATATATATTTTTAGCTTCACACTGTATCCCGCACATCGCAGGTTAGACAGAAGGAACCTAGGAACCTAGCGCTAAAATACGCCGATCTCACTCTTAAGACACTTCGTACACATTCCTCACTTTCCGCCGATTTCTGGAGGCATTACGTGTTGAGTAGCGGAGTTTAACGTCGCACATTGCCTCGATACTGAGGCAAAGGAATTTATATAAGTAAATGGCTTTATTCGTGAAGAAAAATAGAAACAACGGGGTAACGTAAGTAACTTACGACATGTACCGCACCACAACGACTTATTAGCTGTCACCTACTAACAGACTATCCAACACAAGAACAATTACCGATACGAACCAGTAGTTCTCGGGATTAGCGAGGTCGCCTGCTCGACGTGCCGCAGTGACACAGTACGTGACTGTAAAACGCGACGGTTGTCGGTGCGGGTGCGATTCCCACTCAAGGGAATTCATTATTTCATATTCTCATTTCCTCCCTTTATTAACAAGACAAAGAGCAGCGTACCGCCCCTCAAAGTGATAAATATTTATTGAAATTTCTTCACATAGTGTGTAAGTTAAAATTCCATATTTTTTTCAATAACCTGTACTTACAATATATTTTGTCCCCTAGTATTCAAACTCAAGCTCTCTAAAATACATTCACTGGAACGTCCCTTCCGGCACTCCATAGTTGTAAACAGCAGCCGTCCCGTTGATGCGTTGACACGAAAAATAACAATTCCCATCGAGTTCACGTCCATTTCCGAAGCAAGTTGACGCCGGTGATTGCGTCTGTGTTGATGTGTGGGATGGAGGCGGAGTGTAGTGATGGCTCTCGAACGGTTTATGGTAAAAATGTTATTTAGATTAAAAATATATTTTACGAGAAATTATTCCATCTTTTATTACTATAAAAGATGGAATAATTTCTCTTGAAACTACTGTTTCACGCTGTATCCCGCATGTAGCGGGATAAGAGGAAACCTATACATGACTCTCACATTTGAGGTGCAGCTATAGAGTGCTATTTTATTGAAAGTCCCATACCTCTATATTTCTATATTTATATACATATTTGAACTAGATTGTCAGTTTAATTACTTTTTCGTGAGCTTTTGTGCCTAAATAAAGGCTGTCGAAGCTTGAGTGAAGGCTCGATGATCAGTTTTTGCAGAGGCTGCGTGGTACTACTTCATGTAGTACCTAGTAGTAGTAGTTGTAGTTATAGTCCACTGTCTATTCAATTTGCACTCCGCCGCCCGCACGCCGCGCTGCTGGCGGACCGCCAACGAGGACGGTATGCTCGTATGTTATATAGAAATACGTTATTTATGTAATTTATTATATGTATAAAGGCCGTCGTGACGCAGGGGCACAATGATGTGACTGTAAACGTGATAGGTTGTGGGTTCGATTCCCACTCGAGGTTCTTCGCTATAGTGTCGAGGCAAAGCGCAGGGTTCAGTTCTGCCTCTCAACACGCAATGCCTCCGGAAAGTGGGGAGTAGAGTGTCTTAGCACTAGGCTCCCACTGCCTGTCCTGGTTCATGCGGGATACAGACGCTAAAAACAACTTCAAAACAATTCTTTACATAGAGTTACCTTTAATTACAGTAAATATAATAGTACAAGAAAGTGTACACAAAAGTACAAGAAAGTGTATTATTGCGTTATATTGAAAAATCTATAGAACGTTTTTTGTGGGAAATAAAATCTAAATAGAAGTAGAAATGGAATTGCAATCTCAAAGTTAAGAGGGTAGCGACCTGCAGCACCTGCACCTGCTCCTGCACCAGTGATGCACTGGCGATGTCGTCGTCTCTATTTTATTACAACATAAACTCTTGCATGTAGTCTTATTACTTACGAAACTCGTTTTACCAATTTTATAATATTTTTTTATTTAGTTTCACGCTGCGAGCGAAGAAATGATACCGTGTGGGAATCGAACCCACAACCGTCGCATTTACAGTCGCTTATAGCTTCACCGTGTACGCCACTTACAGCAAAGAGACAGAGACCTAGTGTTGAATAACATTATTCAGCGGAGAAATTATAATCTCACTTCCCCGAATGATCATCAAACCCACAACTACCACGTTTACAGTCAGACGTATTCTCATTGCGCCCCAATGACCCCATATCTTTTATTTAGTGTACAGATACTTTTATTTATTTAAAACCTGATCGAAAAATTAAATGGTCATAAGTACATAGGACTTCCTTGCGCCGGAGTCGAACTGCCCACCATCACATGTACAGTATTACACTCTTTAACTTCGCCACTATTGCTCTTGGTTTAATATTTATTTTGCAGTCATTTTTTACGTAAAGGTTTTCCCTTACAATACTTTGTATTGATTATTGGTTGTTTATTGTATTTTATAGTAAACAGTCTAGATAAATCGAGTGTTTTAGCTTAATACCTTTCAAGAGTTCCACTATTTAGACCCTGGCTTCACCATCAGACCAGCTCGCTGGTCATCATTACTGTTGTATTATCATTTGTCACCTAAACTACGAATAACTGCCAAGTGTTCTGAAAATTAAATTATTACAATTGGATCAGAAGCAGTGTCTTACATTTTGATTACATAGTTAAGAGTCGACATGATTAAAGCGTGTTGTGTATATCTATATATCTTTACCTATTTTTTAATGCCAGTCGTGATACAGAGGCATTCCTACTCCAGGAAATACTTAATATTTTCATTTCTTCAAAAGAAGTGTCTTAATGGGAGCAGAGTGGTTTTGTTCTTGGTTCCCAGGTTCCCCTACCTAGCCTGCTATATGCAGGAAAAACAAACATATTTTTGTTCTCATACATATTAAAGTTACCTCGTAGCTCACATGACTTGTCCTAAACTACTTAACTACGAAGACAAAGCGGGTCGGATAAACTCGTGGAAGTCAACAAAATACAACTTACACCTAAACTGTTAGTCTATTTGCAGGCGGCTCTCCAAGTTTAGAGTTGGACAGCTTCTAGCCGTTCAGGGTCCGTCGTGACAAATACGGGCGCGGGACCCTGGAGCGGGAAGTAGTTCACTTTGAGTGGAGCAATGTCCCAGATTGTGATTGTAATGTGACACTTGACAGCCTGTTGATGTCAGTATTTTTTTGTAATTACTTTTAATTGCTAATTATTTCAAATATTTTCATATTGAATAACATTTTGGGATGAGTATTTATTATGATTGAAATATCTAAAATGTTATTCCACACTATTTTTTATTTATATAAAAAATTATAAGTGTAAAATTTGAAAGCAGCGGGAATAGCATATATTCTATAATATTAGATACTTCCCGCTGTATCCCTCATACACCAGGGCTACTGAATACTGTGTTAAGACACTCAAATTCCAATGAGTGGTGGAACTCAACGCCATGCTTGGATTGACCAAGTGGAAATCAAAAAAATCTAAAGACCTTGCGTTTACAGTTAAATGCCGCTGTGCTACGACGGTCCTATATATAGCAATAGTATTTTGTTCTGCACAAATAATGTTGATTTCTAATAAAAATATTTACGAGGTTTCGGCAACTTTTAGACAAAACTTGTTAAGGCCGCCATGGCGCAGCGGTACAGTGTCTAACTGTGGGCTAACGTGGGCTCGATCTCCATTTGGGGATATAAAATATTTTTATTTAGTCGCTCTGGAAACAAAATGAGTTACGCCACTCAACACGCAATACTTGGAAAATTGGGCCATGCGTAGGTGGAATGAGTGTCTTAACACTAAGTTCTCTTTGTATACCCTGTTAAATGTGTAATACAGCGTGAAGCAAAAAATCATAAAATCCATAAAAAAAAATATCCTTAATGGTCCGGCAACATTCCTGTCGTACGGCGCTCAATACATATTACGATTTAAGACAATAAGTAGAGAAGACAACATTTTATTTCCGAACACAATCCACCATTTCTCTCTTACGTTAGATATTTTACGTGGAAAATCGGTAATTCCAGTCGACGTGTTCCGCACTGTGTCCTTTACGCGTAACGAGGTCCGCGCTTTCAGAGTAAAAGCTTTTAACCTAAAACGACTCATATTTTTATAAAGTTAAGAGCGTGCGAGATTTATATCCAATAAATAATATTCTTAAGTGACGCGCGCTATCTAATATACGGCCGAGGTCGGCTGTTTGTATGAAATGGACATACTCCTATATTTTTAGAATCATTTATTTAGTAAATATTCTTTTGATAGTTTAAACTGTCGCGTGTTTGTAAATCATCGTGTAAGAATATTTTTCACTCCACAAAATAGAAATGAAAGAGAGAACTTCTGAGTGCGGATTAATTAATTAAGCATTTTAAAGATAATGAACGGATTTAATTAAAATATGTGTATAAGATGTATAATATAAGTAATTAGTTGCTAACATTTACTTATTGTGTTCATTATTACTGACTTTTCGCTACTACGGCGTGAAGCTGCTTAGTCAAATATTCAATGTAAATATTTCGACCATAAAGCTGTTAGAGGCCAATCGTGGCGCAGGGACACAAGCGTCCAGCTTTAACGCGACAGGTTAAGAGTTCGATTCCCAGTAGTAACGAGGCAAGGCCCAGCGTTGGGCTCCGCCACTTAACACGCAATGACTTCAGAATTAATGCGGAAATTCAGTGCCTTAAACGGAACAAAGTGTCTTAACACTAGATTTCTAAACTCTCTCTGCCTATCGTGCTATGTGCGGGATACAGCGTGTCGATCAAAAAATATAACTATCTTATACATATTCGTACATACATATAACAGTCTCGTACACAAATAGTTTATATTTCAATGACATAACTTTAAAGCTAACTTCCCAGCAGTGCTCCTCCTAATAAGGATCTAAGCTAGTAACTAAGCGTGCTCGTGCTGCGACACGCACGCGCACGTGACGCGCGTCCCTCAGGGCGCTACTACTACGGTGTTACTACGGTATGGTGGTACTTGCACTGTGGTGCATGTAGGTACCTACTTTTATTGATTAATGCTAATTATGATTTAATACGAGGCCAGGCGTGGCGTAGCGTGCGACTATAAATGCGAGAGGTTGTGGGTTCGATTCTCACTCGAGGGAATGAAGTTAATATTTAATATTGTCATTTTTTTACACACTGTACAATCAGGTACAAAGGGTACGCACGGCGTTGAGTACCACCACTCAACACGCAATGTCTCCAGACCTCAACCTCGGCGGGAAGCAGAGATCGAAAATGTCCCAATTGGTTCCCTCTACCTACCTTGGTATGTGCGGGATACAGTGTGAAGCTACGAGTAAGTACGGTCGAGTCCGACTCGCACTTGACTGGTTTTCTCATGGTGTATTATATTTTCAAATCAGGCCTTTTCATTTGATATCCATATTAGATGATTAACGAGAAGAATCATCAGAACTAAAATCGTAATACAAATGTCTGCTCAAGCGGGTCATATAGAGTCACATAGAGCTTGCAATACACATACTGACACGGCACAAAGAGAAGTACGTACATACATAAAGATAAAAATAATATCGATTAGCAACAATTGACTATCAGTTTTCGATTAAAATCAACATATAATAGCAGTTTTACCTTTTTGCTAGTAATATTAGTTTCTACGTATAATAGCAGGTATTAGCGAGTCCACTACACGAACTACTCGATACTGATGCTATCTTTACATAGAAATGTGTCAATCTATGCCTTATAGAGAATAGGTTTGTTTTTTTATATAATGGAAATAAACGAAGCTATTTGCTCAATTTTTATTATAAGAGTATCTGCAAGATATAGCGAGAAACGCACGCACACAGGCACACATGCACGCACGCACTCAAGCACACATGCACGCACGCACTTACGCACGCACTCACACACGCACGCACACACGCATGCACACACGCACTCACGCAAGCACTCACGCACATTCGCAATCACTAACTTAATTATAACAAATATGTATAACTGAAATAAATTTAGTATATTTAATTTTTGAATGTATATACCTATATTTTACAATATCTTTTTACATGTTATTCCAAGTACTGTAACTAAAATGTTCTTGGGAATCACTTAATTTTGCTCATTTACATAAGACTTGAGCTAACTTTCACATTTCTATGCGAGTTTCGCTGAGCGCGGCACTTCAGGCTTCAGCCGTGATTCCGGAGCTTCGGAGGCTTTCCAACATATTACTTTGTTAAATATAAAAGAAACACTTAAACACCTTATATAATTAGATTTGGAGGTCGTTGTGGCGCAGTGAAACTGTATCCGACTGTAAATGCGTTCGTCGTGGATTCAAAGGTTCTGGTAAGGCAACATGGAGCGTTGTGTGCTGTCACGTCACGTCACGTCACGTCACGTCACGTCACGTTGAATTCTAGTAGAAAATGAGGAACGATCGTGACACTCTGCCCACTCTGCTATATGATTGAAATAAATAATGTTAAAAAATATAATAATTACATTTATGCTGTCCTAGTTTATGCACCTGCGTTTTTATGGGTTTTATTCCCATCTTAGGGAATATTTGTTTCAATCACTCAGTTTAAATTAGAATAGACCAAAAATGTCTACTTTTTTCACATAATGTGTATGGAAAAATATTGTTCATTTTAAGAATTAAAAGGTGTTTTGTGGAATTATAAAGCTTTTACGGTAGTTAAGTGGTCGCCCGCAACATCACGCCCTACCCTACCCTACTGCTACTACCTGTGAGCCTGACCGTCGATGTTACTAGAATTTATTATCAGACACTTTCACGAAACGCTTTTATTGAATACGGTGACCTCGGGAATTACTGGTTGAAATTAAAACATTATTCTTGTGTAATAGTATGTAATGTAATAGTTCCTTCTATCGAAGAGCTCTATAGACTATTATAGGTTATTCTATGACGCTCCGTTTCAACGTAACCTAATGTACTCTCGGACGCTCGGAAGGCTTCACGTGCTATACAAAAGCCTTAGTTACTTCCATTTGGCCACTCGGACGACGCCGCAGACCTAGTCTCTGTACATGCTGTACTTCAAATATTTATCGATACGTACCTTAATATAGCAATAGAATATAATAAATCAAGGATCGCGAAGTGGTGAAGGCGACCACAAACATCAGAGCACCTTTATTAAACAGAACAGAGAGCGTTGATTGTATCGCTCTCGCGGTGGAACGACTCGTGCAATGTGGCTCAAGTGAAGGACACCAGTCGTACAAATAAATATTGATTCGTATATTATTTGCTTGTTATTAGTTTATATAAGAATTTTGGCAATAATGGACGCTATGGATAGGAAATAAGAATCTTTTAACTTCATGCTGTGCATATAGCAGGGTATACAGAGGGAACACACTCCGTTACCCCTTAAGACACTTCCATTTCTCACTTTACGCTCAATTTTAGGGCAACACCATTGTGAGTTGACTGGTCAAAGCCGCCGCACTTTCCCTCTTTACCAGAGCCAGGAAAAGCAAAAATTAAACATTTTATTTCCTCTAGTGGGACTTGAATCCATAGCCTGTGGCATTTAGAGTCGTACGCCTGTACGTTTGCGGTACGACTGGCCTCATTAGGACTTTTAAATCAGCTTTACTCTATATCCCGCACACTACGGAGAAGAGGGAAGCTAGTGTTAAGACACTCCGTTCCCCACTTACCGCCAAATTTTGAAAGCATTGCGTGTTGAGTGGCAGAACTCTATGCCGCGTTTTGCCTCGACACCAGAGCGAAGAAATCGAAACACTATGTCTCACTCATTAAATTAAAAATTAAATTAGCTTCACGCTGTATCCCGCACACAGCAGGGTAGGCAGAGGGAACCTTATGTTAAGACACTCCGTTCCTCACTTTCTGCCGGATTCTAGAGGCATTGCGTGTTGAGTGCAGCAGAACTCAACGCCGCGCTTAACCTCGACACCAGAGCGAAGAGCTGGAAATATAAATTTAAGTAAATATTTCATCTCCTCGAGTGGAGGTCGAACCCACAACCAGTCGGTTTTGCAGTCACACCTCGTGCCGCTGCGCCACGACTGGCCTCAACTCACTCATGTTAGTGAATTTTTATATTCATTTATATAATAAGCAAAACTCTTTTGTTAGTGAGTGAATACTGATTACTGATTAGTACTAAACACCATAACTCGAAATGAAACTAAGAGAGAGAGAGAGAGAGAATTATCTGAAATTAATAAATAGCTACATATTTGAAACATTTGTATGGTGTTTTTTCTTGTAGGTATACTCGTATGTTTTCCTCCGACTCTCTCTTGCACGCTCGACTCATTCGGAACATGACTACGAGTCATGCTTCATTATCATCCAACGGCGTTCATTGATTTATAAGAGGTTATCACGTTAACAAACAAAGGTAACTTTATATAGTAAGTGTATAAATAGGTTCTCAAATTTTTAAACATTTTTAAAGTGTTATTCCACACTTAGGAAAGAAAAATACTTATTTAGAAAACAAAATACGCTACCCAAAGTTAATTACTAAGAATTATCGTTTAGAAATTTGTAAAAATCTCCCTTCAGAGATGCTAACGACATAAATAAGTTGTAACAATTATAAAAGTTTCGACGTAGCTTGGCGAGAACGCATCGCTTAGTGGTCCGACCAGGCGGGTCGGTTTCCAGGAGGCGCGGGTTCGAGTCCCGCTGCGTTCAAATTTTTATACGTTTTCTAAATAAGGTTCTCAAATTTTAGTCGTAGTTAATTAAGCTATAAGCTTCAATAACAATTAAAAGGTCAGGATAAAGAAAGCTCGATCGGTAATAGTGACCTACGGAATACTCGACCGACGTCCTGCAGTGACGTCCCACAGTGGCGTCCCACAGTGATGTCCCACAGTAGCGTCCCACAGTGACGTCCCACAGTGACGTCCCACAGTGACGTCCCACAGTGACGTCCCACAGTCCCACAGTGACGTCCCACGGTGACGCAGACTCGCTCGCCTTAATTGCAGAGTGACCTAACGAACTACGAATTGAGTGACAATACTTGTTTAGTTAACACGTTATTTTGTTAATTACATTGGTTGCGTCGTTTGTTGCGAAGCACGGGGATGTGTTTCGAGTTTTTATTCTATATTTAAATACCATTAAAAAGATTTTAAATGTTTTTATTATATATCTAACGAAGCGGGCGCGTGTGTTTGAGCAGGCAGTCCTGATCCCTTAGGTTTTCCTCCGTACTCGGAACGCGATGGAGTCAGATGACATCTAAGTACAACTGTTCAGTATGCCACCCGAAGGAGAAGTGAAGTCCACGTCGCTCGCTCCCACTATAATAAGAACGAAGCGTCATTCACGTCTAATTAAAAACGTGAATTTGGTGGGTTCGATTCCAATCATTTCCTAGCCCTGGTTACAAGATAACGCGTGGTGTTGAGTTCAGCCAGTTCATCAAAAATTGTTTTTGTGGAAAGTAAACAACGGATATACACTAGGTTCCATTTGCCTATCCTGCTATATGCGGGATACAATGTGAAGCTACAAATAATAAGTGAAAAACCACCAAAAAACATAAAATAAAATTAACATAAACTAAACGGAGCGCAACTGTAGAGAAACAGATATCTACTTAATAATGGTGCGGCGTTGTCGGTGGTGTCAGCGGTGTCGGCGACACTCCAGCTAGGTTCAAGTGATTGTATAATTAATAAGCAACTAATTATAGTTGCCGGTTCTGTTTTAGTTTCCGCTCTCTGCTCTCCGACACCTCGCGCGCTGCGACATCCGACGCTGCGAGTACGAACCAGTTGGGGAAGTTAGTTTTGCATATTCATTAAGTTATTGTGTAATTTAAAGTTCTTTGCGGGAAATTATTTTATCGAAAGTAAATGTCGGTTATACTTTGCTAGTAATTGTTTAGTTTGTTTTAACTTCACGGTTCATGCAGGTGTTATAATTTATTTATTTCTATTAATAAAAATATTTATATTTAAGTATTTAATAATTTATATTGTATATAGTAAAAAGAGGCAATAAAAAAAATCTATTAGTGAAATTTGATTAAATTCTTATAACTATGGACTGGATAAGAAAAACAACAATGATATCCCAATTTCATAAACTAATTTATTATGTTTCAATCAATCATTTTACACTTAGTAAAACAATATAATATAATATAAATAATAATTAAAAGCACAATAAACAATCTGTAAATAATAATTTAAAAAAAGAATCAATAGAAGGTATCACTTACGTTTATTCAGTCCGGCAGTCCGTCACAGAATGCCCTTACCAAGCACTGTAATCAATTTTATAATCTACCCACCCCACCATAATAAATTTTGTCAAAACAATTCTAATAATAAATTCTTATGTTTTATTTTAGTATTCTAATTAATATTCTTAACAATAATTAAAAATCTATATATATAAAAGGACTTGTGCTGACTGACTGAGGTAAGACGCAAGCAGAGCCGTAACCGCTGATGGTAGAAACGTGAAACTTGGGCAGATGTTTATTTTCATATTCTGGACATCCACTAAGAAAGGAATTTCAAAAATTTTAACCCTAAAGGTATGAAATAGGGGTTGAAAGTTTGTATGGAAAAAAAAAATCTGCACCGATTTTTATAAAATTTGAAATTCAGACTCTTAAAAATATTTCATTGAACACGTGTTTCATGGTTTTTAAGAACTCACCCCTTAAGGGTTCAAATAAGGGGTTGAAAGTTTATATGGAAAAATCTTTAAATTGCCACCGATTTTTATAAAAATTTAAATTCAGACTGTTAAAAACATTTTATTGAACAAGTGTTTCGTGGTTTTTTTTGAATTCACTCCTAATAAGCGGGCGAAGCCGCGCGCGCCCTCTAGTAATATAATAAATGTATAATTTTAAGATACTGTCACAGGCAGAAAAAATATAGTGTTAAGACACTCCTTTCCTCACTTTCCGGCCAATTTTTGAGACATTGCATGTTCAATGATGGAACTCAACGCTGCCTGGGCGGGAAAATAAAAATATTAATTTCCTTAATTGTGAATTGAACCCACAACCATTGCCTGTCTGTAAAGGCAACACAAATTGTGTGGGTACGTTGTGCCACTGCGCTATAACGGCTTCATGGTGTTTAGTTAATTCATAAATATTTATAGTATCAAAGCTCATGCTGTAACTACAACTCTTAAACAAAATTGAGAATATGAGATTTTTTGTCTATTTTCGAAGCGTTCTATCCAGAGAAATATTCGTATATATAAATGCCATATACTTCTAAACAATCTTCAGAATGAGTAAAATTATTATTTTATTAATAGCATCATAATTCAATTTCTAATACAATCTTTCCTTACTCAATATTCTTAAACCAAAAGCCCACAAATATAAATCAATGCATCTAACCACCTCAAAGATTACACGACGCGGTTTAATCCAACGACCTGCCCATACCCTGCACTCCACACTCCGCACCAGGCAAGATGCCGAGTAGTTAGATTTCCCAGAGGAGCTAATATATGGTGTACGCTCCCCATCGACCCCGGGGGAGGGAACCTACGAGCGTGGTTTAGTTGTGGAATATAGTACATTTGTCTCAACTGTAGACGTTTTAGTTAATTTTTTTAATGGAGTCAAGTTATTTATTTTAATAAATTTGTATTTAATTCAAACCTCAAATTTTGTTTGAATAGATGATATAATTGTGTAGATAGTTTAAAATATTTATATTACATAGAGTTAAAACAAGCGTCGTAAGTGTAACTGCATTGGTTTCGTTTTCACATATCAAAAATCTAATTGTTTTCCAAGACGCAGCACAGGTTCAAATCTCACTGCAATATTCTTTTACGTATATTAAACGTCCTCACTGTATACTGAAACAGGCAATGAATCGGAATCCTCGAGAGCGGGGAATCGTATAATAAATGTGGTCGTCGCTAGCAAACCTGGCGGCTCTCATATCTGGACTATCGTACCAGAAAATAATTCCCAATTCGAACATGTAGGTGCTGATAGTAACGTGTTCAACCAAACAAACGCTGTATATTTTTATTGTAGGTATATTTTACTTTACAGTTTAAACATTAAATAACACTAATTTTAATTGTGGCGATCGTTCTCCACACGGTTTATTTATTTATTTTTGTTTATTAATTTTATATATGCGGGCGAAATCCAGGTGCGCGCGCCTAGCGAGCTATTCGGCTCCCGCTTGTCCGTACAAGCGACGGCTGACCCATTATTCTCGCGGAACCGGTTACCGCCTCGATCGGCGGCCGCGCCGCCGTCGGGAGCTCACTTGCCGAGCTGCTAAGACAGTACCTTTCTGACTGCTCGCGACAACCGCACGCTTGATTTCGTTCCGTGGCTATTCGTAATTACGTACATCCTATCGCTAATTATCCTTTCTTTATTCTTGAGACTTTCGCTTTTAAATTCTATTGTAATCCTTCCGTAATCTTACCTTCTGTGCTTTCTTACTGTGCTTACTTGTTTTCTTGTGCTTTCCTTTTTCTATAATATATTTTCGTTATAAAACTACACGTTTTATATTATTTATCTCTTTTGCCTTATCTAGTGTAGCGTAGCTTTTCCTTATCCTATACGTTCCTTTATTGGTGACCCGCGTTAAGAATACGTGTGAAGGTTACGCGAAGGGCAGAAATAACGGACGACTAGATGTCGCGCGACGGTAAACCCGAACCGGAAGAGTCCGTGTGCCGAGTGGGCATGAAGATGCCGCCATTTTGGCCTAAAGAGCCCGCGCTCTGGTTTGCCCAGGTCGAAGGCCAATTTTTTATCAGCGGGATTACATCAGATATCACCAAATTTTATTATGTCATCGCACAACTAGAGCACCAGTACGCCGCCGAGGTGAAAGATATCATAGTTAACCCGCCTGCTGATAACAAATATCAAAAACTTAAACTGGAGCTTATTAAGAGACTGTCGGAGTCACAAGATGCGCGGATCAAGCAGTTAGTGACGAGAGAGGAATTGGGTGACCGGAAGCCGTCGCAGTATTTGCGATGCCTTGAAGAACTTGCAGACGGAGCAGTATCGGAGAGTTTTCTACGATCTATATGGGCGAGTCGTCTACCCACTAACATCCAGACAGTGATTGCGACGCAAATGAATACGACCTTGAAGGATGTGGCTGAGCTGGCAGATAGAGTGTACGATATTGCACCACCCGTTCCTGTCGTGGCTAGCGTGCAGCCGAGTACAAGCACTGGAAGCACGATCGATGACATCGCGAGGTGGATGGAGGAACTTACATGTGAGGTAGCGTCACTTCGATCACAGGTACGTGCTCGTTCGCTTTCACGAGATAGAGGTAGACGGAATCGTAGTAAATCACGACATAGGCCGCACAGTAGCAACGGTCAGTGTTGGTACCATACCCGTTTCCGTGACCGCACCTTTCAATGCATCCCGCCATGCACGTTCAAGACTACGAGTTCGTCGGCGGGAAATGCAAGCGGCAGCCGGAAGTAGCGGCTAGCGGCTGCCATACAAAACCAGGCCGCCTTTTTGTTGTTGATCGTGTAACAAAACTGTCTTTTCTGATTGATACAGGTTCAGATCTGTGCGTCTATCCGCGGTCTGCCCTCACTCAACCGCGTGCAAAAACAGATTATACGC
>DWQW01006518.1:0-16163 GCA_018249695.1 Heliconius erato demophoon | reverse complement strand
TCCTTGGATGCCATTTCATACATAAAGCTGCTGGATACCTCGTTATTGGAACGTCTTCTTTCATACATAACTTCGGTGCTTCTAGTCCCTTCATTTTACCCTCGACGGTAGAAATTCGCATTAGTGGTGTACAAATAAAATCGTGAGTTTTTGTACTCATGAATTTATTTATTCTTCCATCTTGACAAGTTGTTATGACATATTGGTTGTCCTTGTCTATAGAGCGCCAGTTTGTCGTCCAAATTGGTTCGAAGCAGGGATTTGTATCGCGCTTACTTTTTGCAACTGTTTTGACCTCATAAGAGGTAATGTCCAAGATCAATACGTCACCGTTAGCAAAACCACACGCGAGCCAATTCGGGTTTTTATCTGAGAATGCGACTGATGTTAGTGGATCTTGAAAATTATATATTCTCTCCGGCTTGCATGGATTTTTGCTGCACCACACGCACACTAGACCTGTATAGTACTCGGCGTATGTAAATTTGCCGTGAGCGACGGCTAATATGTTTTCATTTTTGGGATTGAAACTTATACTTGCTATAGGTCTACCTTCTGTCTCTTCACACTCCAGTGTCCAAAGAGGTTTCATAGAATATATGTAAATTAAATCTAAAGAAAGTGGATCTAATCTGATCAAACCACGAAACTTTTTCTGTGCATTTGAATATTCTAATGTTGCTAAAACTCGTTCCGTTAAAAGAACAGCATCCAAAAATTCCGGAGTTTTTGAAATTTCATCAAACACCTTTCCCCTTCTCTCTGTTGAGGGGTCGTACGTATCTTTTTTCTTACGTAGCAAACTGGGCGCAGCCGACTGGTACATAACCATTTCATCAGGCTTTTCTTCTTCCTTTACCCTGGCGAGACGCGCATAAGTGTCATGCATATCCCACATGGACGCAAACGCAATAGCATTTCTCTTTTGAGGTCTCACAGCGAGTGTGTGCCTCGTTTGAGTAACACATTCCTTAGTTTGTGTTTCCTCTGTTACCATTTTACGATTTTTACCTTTCCCTACAGTTATGTACTGGTAGAATTCATTTTCTTCTTCGACGGTAGCGGCTTCGGGCGTTCCTTTATCATATGAAAAACTAGGAAAGCTCAAAAGGAAGCGAGTGCTAGTTTCTTTTAAAACAACAAATATTTCTGGTGGATACGACATAATGGGATTTCTTTTCGGCAAGTAAAACGCTGAAGGTGCTATTTCCAAGTCGACCGCGTCAGATGTGAATCCCTCTTCTGTGTTCGCCGTGTGATCGATATAAATGTCGTCAAGCGAGATCGTTGTAGCGTACACCTTCATTCCGACATCGGCGGCAGATTTGGACTTGCTTTTTCCTGCTTTTAAAGTTATTTCACTGCGACCTTGATACTTATTTACTAGAGACGCGTGTGAAAATGTATCATCCATTGTAATAAAATGAGGATCGACTATATTATCTGGAGTTACGTCAACATCATCAACAATTATTTGATACAATAATCTTGTTTCCATAAAATTAATGGTGACCTTGCTGAGTTTAGATGAGGACTCCAAGATACTACTTTTCGATGGTTCTGTCATTATATTTCCGCTTAAATTTGTTACAGATTTATGTGAAAGCATTTTTGTTTTTTTTTAAGTATGTTTTAAAATAACTTTACTATGAAAATAAAATTATATTTTTATGATTAGGATACAACTATCACTCACTATAAGTATAACAATCCAATGTCAATATTTTTTGGCATCTTGACTTCATTAATTAATGTTAATAAAGAGGTTAAGTGTAAAATTGTAAAGATAATATAAAATATATAAAAATTGGCGCCGTGTGATTATAAACATATAATATTTTATATAATATTTTCATTTTCTGACTTTGGTAACCAGACATAAAATTGGTAAAAGACATAAATTGAGTTCCATCACTAACAAAATGTCGTCGAATAGGAGCGGTGCGTTGCGAGCGGAATATTTTAACACTAGATTGCGCCCATCTATTCTTGCTGTATGCATATGTATATTGGGATACAGCGTGAAGTTAATAATGAGTTGAGTCAACTTAAACAACTTAAATATTTACTTAATTTAAATGAGAACAATTGTGGTTTTAATTAGTCTTATAAACTATACCATTCTCATACACTATATATATCTACATATTATATGTATGAAGTGATACATTGAGGCCAGTCGTGGCGCAGAGACGCAAGCGTATCAGTGTAAACGCGACGGGTTATGTGTTCGATTCCCACTCGAGAAAATGAAATATTTTATATTAGTATTTCGTCGCTCTGGTAACAAGGCGAAGCGAAGTGTTGAGTTTCGTCACTCAACAAGAAATGCCTTCAGAATTCAGCGGAAAGTAATGTACGAAAGTTTCTTAACACTAGGTTCCCAGGTTCCACCTACCTCTGCTATATGCGGGATAGAGCGTGAAGCTAAAACAAAAACATATACATATAACATGTATTTAAAAATGGCGCAAGATAATGTTTCATGGTTAGCGTCCTACCATATCGCACACGGTGTCGTCGCGCTTTGTGAAGCATGTTTCCGCTTCCAAGTTCAATGGTTTCTTTTCTTTTCTTATGTGGTTAATCGGAGTAAACTTAGCTTAGTTAGTAGCTGGAAATAAAAATTAAACAAAAAATATAAAAATATAACATATTAAAATGCTAAACGACTCGTTAATTTTATTTATGAAGTTATTTAAATGGGAAGTATGGAGGTAGGACGCAACTGAACGCGATGTTTGTATTTTCGATATATAGATATATACCCATATTCTTTTATGTTCACACATTTTAATACATAAAGTTTGGCGTTGAGTTCCGCCACTCTACACACAGTGTCACAGTGTCTCGGATAGCGACTAATAATTATAGATACTGTAAAGAATAACGCCTGAACCTAAAAAAAGAGTTAAAATCGTATCTTCTTCATACAAGATTGTTTTTAATCATATGTATGTAATCATACTCAAATATGAATAGTATAATTAATAATGCGACCATTAAAAATAACTTAGTTTAAGCAACGTTACTGAACGATATGGAGACCTACATTAGATATAAGAGCTATGGTTAGTACCCATATGAACATGTTTAAATAAATATATTTATGAATATATTTATGTTGATTGCAATAGTCAAAAATCCAATACGTATGTATATATCTAGACTCTGGAACTTGTCTTGTTGCCAGAGCAATAAAAATGGAAATAGTCCATTTCTTCGAGTGGAAATCGAACTCACAACAGCGCTTACAGTTAGACACGGTGTCGCTGCTCTACGACAGTATCTAAAACGATTATTTTACTTACACTTATATACTCACATAAAAAATCTAAAGTAAGTTTAAGGTAAACATAAACAAACCTACACCTACGCCAAAATCCATTTTAGATGCAAAAAATCAAATGAATCACAAATACGCGATGAGCAATATACCCTTTGCCAAGTTGAACCACCCCGTATAGCGTATTGTAGCGCGGGAATCGAACCGTGACGTATTCGTTTCTGCATTTGAGGCGTGCGCGTGCGCAAGTGACACCGTGCCACTGCGTTACTCTGCTCTATAAATAGTCAGTAAATAATTATTATGAAGAAGATTATACGAAAGTTTAAAGATAGTGAGTATATTTTTGTTTTGTTTAAACAAGTAGTGATAATTAAATAATAATTTTTAATTATTTTTATTTTATTTTTCTGTGTGTTTTTTGTTGACATTTCGGTATTTAGCTTTATTTAAAACATAAAGGCTTGATTTAATTTTTATCTGTATCTTTTGATCTTTCTCATATTTGACTACGTTTATAATATACTGTATGTACATTAACAATTATTTTCGTTAAATTGATATTAACTTCATAAATTAATATCAGCTTAATGTTATTTAAACATTAAATATTATCTTTGAGTGCGACTGTAATTTATAATATTATTTTGCACTACTTCGTAGGTGGCTAAGAGTTGTTTTGTTCATCGTTACCACGTGGGATGTCACCTTTCAAATAATTTAAGTCCCCTCTATGTTGATGTGTGTTCAAGGATTCTTTTTTTACTAAGAAATTATAGCCACTTCGACCACCTGGTCTTAAACCCTTCGTAAAGTAAACTGCATACGTAACAGTATTATTCTTTATTCTTTTTATATACACACTTTATATAGCGCATTTGGTGCAACAAAAATATATTTGCACTTTTTGAGTATACTATTCATATATTTTTCCGCATACATTTATATATGTAAGTTCTTTTTAAGTACAATTACGTCATTCTTGCACCAAAATTAACAATATAGAAAGGTATAATATAGGAACGTAACACCACATGTGGACGTATAAGGAGCTTTTATTAAATTTATCATTTGTAGAACTCGTAATTTTTTATGGCAAAAATCTATTACATTTTTTATTTCTTTTAAAATTAACTATTATTATTTTGCTAAATCTCCATATACATAAGTAGAAATTATAAACCCATTTACATAGCATGAATGTTAAATTCTCACGAGTAAAATTATTGAGAAAGGAGAAAGTCATAATAAGTTGTATTTATATTTTACAGTAGAGGTCGACTTTATTGTATTTAAAAAAAAATAAAAAATCAAATTAAATCAGCTTCACGCTGTATCCTGCACACAGCAGGGTAGGCAGAGGGAACTTAGTGTTAAGACACTCCGTTCCCCACTTTCTGCCGAATTCTGGAGGCATTGCGCGTTGAGGGGCACAACTCCACGCCGCGCTTAACCTCGAAACCAGAGTGAAGAAATGGAAATATAAATTTAAGTAAATATTTCATCTCCTCGAGTGGGGATCGAACCCACAACCAGTCGATTTTGTAGTTACACCTCGTGCCGCTGCGCCACGACTGGCCTCAGATTGTATTTAAATTTGACTTAAATTATATTTATATTGACTATAGAGGCCAGTCGTGGCGCAGGGGCACAAAATGTGACTGTCAACGCGACTGGTTGTGGGTCCGACCGACCCCACTCGAGGAAATGAAATATTTATTTAAATGTATTTCTTCGCTGTGATCGGGGAAGCTCGGCGTTGAGTTCAGCTCAGCTCGCAATGCCTTCAGAATTCGGCGTAAAATGGGGAACTGAGTGAGTGTAGTATACAGCGAGAAGCTAAAAAAATATATAAATTGTCCGAGGCCATCATGGTGCAGTAGAATCGTGTTTGACTGTGAACGTGATGGTTATAGGTTCAACACCTATTTAAGGAATAATTATTTTCATTTCCCGCTCTAGTAAGATAAAAAAAGTAGAGAACAGAAGTTGAAAAAATATTATTTCTTTATTTGTTTTTTCAGCTTCAACCTTTATCCTGCACGGTATCCATAGGGAAGTGCAATGTAGTGCTAAGACACTCAGTTCCACACTAAGACACTTCCTTTTCCCATTGTCCGACAAATTTTTGAGGCATTACGTGTAGAGTCGCGGAATTCAATGCCGCGCTTTACTTTGTTACCAGAGCGAGAAAATGAAAATATGAAATATTTCTTTACCCCAAGTGGGAATCGAACCCACGACCGTCGAGTTTACAGTTGACAGACTTATGCACCTGCGCCACGACGGCATTCTTTATTTTGTTTAGTTGTTAAAGTGTAATAATAAAAACTTGATTCAATTGTTGTGTCATTAGCGTTTTCGCACACCTGACGCTGTCTGTCCGCTGTCAGTGTAATTAGCAATTAACGAATATAAAATATGGCAGGAAAATTAAATACAGAATGAATAAATTATATTAGAAGTTATTTTATCTGTATTCTATGGGATTGTTAAGTATTGTTTAATCTTATTTTAATTTAAAACACTAAGCAGTTTATTTTAATGTGTAAATTTCAAGATAGTTTTATAAAATTATAATCATTTATTCTCAGTTCAAGATATTATAAATATATATTTACATATGTACACATATATCTATTTATACGTATATAGATATATATTTTTGTAAATATTAAAAAATTAAATAACACGTACGTTAAATGAGCCTTTATTTGAGTGGTTTACTAGTAACTTCTGAAGAGTTCCACTATTCAGGTTCTGGCTTCATAAACAGAATAGCTCGATGATACCATATTATTGAGTCTAGGTCACGTATTGCTGATAAGTTTAATGGTGATACAATTATTTGAATTTGAGGCCAGTTGTGGCGCAGGGGTTCAAAGTGTGGCTGTAAACACTGTTTGCGGGTTTGATCCTCACTATAGGAAATTAAATATTTATTTCCATTTTTTCGATCCGGTGTCGAGGCAAAGCTCGGCTTTGAGTTCCACTACTCAATAAACAAAGCCTCCAGAATTATAACTTAAAAGGGCCCATATGTCACAGTCATTTGTTTGAATGGGTCGTTATAAAGTTGAGTGTCCGATTGTATCGACGGCAATCCTCGCTTAGCTCACGTACGAGCTTTACCTATCTATCGTAATCACCATCTTACTAGCTTCTTCTAGAAGTAAATACTAGTAACTTTTTTGTTTTTAACCGACTTCTGTAAGAAAAGGAGGTTATCAAATCGACTGTATTCTTTTTACTATACAATTGAGTAACCAGACTAAAGAATAACCGAGTGTAATTTTCCACTTCACGCTGTATCCCGCACACAGCAGGGTAGGCAGAGGGAGCCTAGTGTTAAGACACTCCTTTCCCCACTTTCTGCCGAATTCTGGAAGCATTGCGTGTTGAGTTGAGTTGTAATAATTAATTATATTTTAAAAATGTTTATTTTTGATGCTTGCCCTTGTGATAAATTAGATAGTGTCGGATTTGCACTTAACTCTTGTTTTTTGTTTAGGAACATTTGCTAACTCGGGAAGAAGGTTAACTTGGTTTTAAAAGTAAAATTTTAATTAAGCAAAATGCTACTGTGCTGTTTTTGATTTTAAATTACCTGTTATTTTAATTATTCTTTTATTTAAATTTTTTCGAATACTACTCACGTATTGTTTGAAATAAGTAACTGAAAATTCGAACTGTAGTGTCGGCCACGGTTCCTTCTCGATCTGTTAAAAATATCCTTATTATATGAGAAAAAATGAGACCAATACTAAATTCTACTACTATCATTCCGATCAGGTTCCGGTCTAATGACGAACATAAGAATATATCTCGTACAAGAAGATGAGTTCGGACCGAGAATAAACCGTGACCAGCACTGTAGTGCGAATCCTCTCTAATAGTCGTTTGTACCCAAGACAAGTATATTTTTAAGTAATTTAAGTTTTTACTTTAAAAATTAATGTGAAACAAAATTTAAATAACACTTCAGGTAATGTTATAATTTATTTTGTGTGACGCAGGAGCACAAGGGTGTGACTGTAACTGTAAAGGTTATGGGTTCGACCCCCACTCCCCACTTGAGGGAATGAATTATTATTTCTTAATATTTATTCTCTCAATATCAATTTCGCTCTGGCACCAAGGCAAGAACCCGGCGTTGAGTTTCGCCATTCAACATGCAATGCCTCGAAATTCGGCAAAACGTGAGGAACAGAGTGTCTTAACACTGGGTTCCCTCTGCCTATCATGCTGTGTGCAGAATACAGCGTGAAGCTGATTTAATTTTAGTTATTTTAATTTTTATGTAACGTTCAGTTCCATGATTTAGAATTCAAAATCTAGTATCACGAGTCAAAAATATTTATAAAACATACTGTCCAATTTTTTCTGTTTAGATAATTAATTTACTCATTTTTCATTTAATTAAATTCACTTAATATGAAATTAAGTAAAATATATGTTTTAAATAAATAATTAATCATAACGGTCCTCCTCAGCGAGTAGGTGAAATCGTGATCGGTTAAAATTTTCTTTTAAGTAAAAAGTTATGCTGTGGACTGTGGAGTGTGGAGTGTGACAGCGCGGGCAGGCTGGGCCGCGGCGGCCGGACGGGGGTCAGGGGTCACGCCGCCCCCCTAATTGCCGCGCCCCACGCAAATTTAATTTTAGGGACTTGTTATACAATGTGTGGAACGTTCGTTGAGAATTTGCAAACAGTGGAAAGTTTTAGTTTATAATTACATACAAATTTACGTTTTAAGTGTGTTGCTTTACAAATATAGAAAAAGAAATGCTTGAAAGTTCGTTTGTTTTAATTTTTTTTATTGTTTCGTGGTTAGTGAAGTGCAATATTCCGCACATAGCTGGGTAAGCAGAGGGAACCTTGATAATTAGTATAGTGGGACTGGAATATTAGTATAGTATAGAAATTAGTATATTCATAGTAAGTATAACATATTGTATGAGTATGAAAGGAAATTTTATAACTCTTATTCATTTTTATTTTTAGTTAAAATTTGATATTTATCTATATACCATTGAAACAATAATTACCTTCATAGTATTGCGTCATTTCAAAAAATGTACCTCAGAGTTAAAAAGAAGAAAATTGATCTATACTAATTTTAGTCTTAAAATAAATTTATTTATTTTACACCTAGTTACAATAAACAAAGAAATAAAATAATTAACCTATAATAGCAAGAAGGACCTTTTATTCGATATTTTCATATTGGTGTAACTGGTGTGGATACACCTAAGAAAGAAAAGTACCTACTTTTCTTTACACCTTGAACTCGAGTTCAAATCTCCCTATATATATATATATATATATATATTTCTTAAACAGACTAAAATGAAACAAAGATATCTAAAAAAGTGCCTCTAATTTAATAAATATAATATTAATTAATTATTTTATTTATTTATTATTCTAAACATAATATACAGAACCTATCCACATTTCCGAGCGCGCACGTGACCGGTTTGTTATCCTCCTGCCCAAGTATCCGCGAGATCACGCGTCTGGCTGACCTTAAATCATTTCGCTTCAAGAGTCGACTTCTTTTTCTTAAAATCCAAAGGAATTCCACGATGATTCTGCCTCCACGATACCACCGCTACGGTGAATTGTTAATGATAGCCGAACACTGTGGAGTGTGGAGACGTAATAATTATGTTCAACATAAGTATGTAAGTATGTCATAACGTTAAAAACTCTTAAACACGCTAATTTAATATTTAGGGGCATTGCAGTCTGGTTTTTTTGGTGAGATATAGTTTTTTTTTTTGTATTAATTGTTATTGTTTTCGTATTTTTTGTTTGGTTTTTTGTACATTTTTAAAGTGGTAATCCACACTTAGGAACGAAAAATATTTATTTAGGAAACGTATTAAAGTTTGATCTTAGCGGGATTCGAACCCGCGCCTCTTGAACGATTTCCTAGAGGCGCGGCTTTAAATCCCGCTTCTTCAATTTTTTTTAGACGGTTCCTAAGTAAGAATTTATGTCTTTTCTGTGTTATATTTAAACATAGAAAAGAGTATCAAGATGTCAGGTATAAGTATATTAAGCTAATTGAGTTAATATTATTCGTATATTTACTTTATTTTTTACTCATTTACCGCAATTTTTGAAGTAGAGTAGGTCTCTTGCAAAATTATAAATATAAATATTTTCTTTTGACTGTGGATATAGATCCAATTTATAAAATATTATGAAAGAATAAAAATTTTGGTAAAAGTTCATACATACATACATATATCTATAACCAAAAGTTATGGGTTCGATTCCACGTTGGAAGAATGATATATTTCCATCTATCTATTCGATCTAGTTAAGTTTCACCTTTTAACATACGCAAAAAAATTAAATAATTGCATCGCTTGGGAAACGACGTGTCTCAAGTCTCAACACAAGTTTCTCTATATATCTACAATGTACGAGATAAGTTAGAAAACAAATATATTTATAACAAATATATTTCAGGAAAAAAAACCAGAACTTGTATAATATCTAACTCTCTTTAAAAATGATCTCAATAGACATAAGTTATGTGTTTCTGTTGTGTGTGTTGTGTGCGCTTGCGAGTGCATCCTTACCAAATTGCATTCCACTGAGACGCCGTAATAACTATGCAAGATTACATAATATAGTAGGTACGAATCCGCGATGACCGCTCGCTTATGGCGGATCTCTAGGATATTATGTAGACATATTTTATTTGTATGTATGTATGTTCTTTTAGAGAGAGAGAGAGGCCAGTCGTGGTGCAGCGGCACGAGGTGTGACTGTAAAACCGACTGGTTGTGGGTTCGATCCCCACTCGAGGAAATGAAGTATTTACTTAAATTTATATTTCCATTTCTTCGCTCTGGTGTCGAGGCTAAGCGCGGCGTTGAGTTCTGCCACTTAACTCGCAATGCCTACAGAATTCAGCAGAAAGTGGGGAACGGAGTGTCTTAACACTAGGTTCCCTCTGCCTACCCTGATGTGTGCGGGATACAGCGTGAAGCTGTATGTTCTTTTATATTTCAATAACATAGGAAATATATAATGGAGGCCAGTCGTGGGCGCTAAGTGTGAGTGTAAACGCGACAGGTTGTCGGCTCGATTCCCACTCGAGGAAATGAAATATTTAATATTTTCGTCCTCTTCGTTCTGGTGTCGAGGCAAAGTGAGGCGTTGAGTTCCGACACTCAATAGACAATGCCTTCAGAATTCGGCAGAAAATGGTAAACGGAAATGGGAATGTCCTAATACTAGGCTATTCCCTCTACGCTGCTATGTATATTTATTTTAATTAAAATAAATAAAAATTTAATTGATTCGACTTACTTTTCTACGATTGTATGAAGCAAATAAGGTAAATGTGTGGTGGAGTATTCTTTTAAGCTTCTGAGCTTGTTTCTTCTTTTTAGTTTATTTTAATCAATATTTTTGTTAGCAGTCGGATATTTTAATTTTTTATAACATATTTTTTTATGTTTTGGTTTAATTTTTTTACGCAAAAACTGGTAAATTGCAGTCCTTCAGTCCTTTTAGCATATATAAAAACTTAGTAAAGCTCTTCTTTTCCCATTTATTACGCAATGGAATTACTTATATTCGTGTCTCAATCAAGGAGAATGTTTCTTCCTTTACAAGCATTTAGGTATCTTGATAATTAAAATTGAGGTCATTGTGGCGGCAGTCGGGCAGCGTTAGACTGTAAAGTATAAACCCAATAGTTGTTTTTCGATTCACTTTCGGACAAATCAACTATTTGCATTTTTCCTATCCCCTTAGAAGAATAAGAGCAGCGTTGCCTTTCATATATTGTTTCGGAAAATAGGTGAAAAGTGAGGGAACTTAATGTTTTAACACAGGTCAGGGGGAACCTGTGTTAAAACATTCCGTTTTCCATGCTTCATGGATACAACTAGAAAATATAAAATTGTTAACAACATCTAGTACCTACATAAATTGTGAGGACGTCGTGGCGTAGGGGCACAAGCGTGTGACTGTATGGTCGTGATTCCGATTTCCACTTGATGGAATGGAATACTTAATATTTTCAATTCCTTGCTCTGGTAGCGAGGCAAAGCGTCAACACGCAATGCCACAAAAATTCGGCGGAAAGTAGAGAAAGGAAATATCTTGATGGCAACGAAGTTAAGGTTAACATTAGGTTCCCAGGTTCCCTCTACACCCTGCTGTGCGGGATGCGGCGTAAACCTAAATACAATCTAGCACCTAGCTAAGCGTAACATGTGAACATATTTCAAAAGCATAAATCTAAGAATGCCATTAGAATTACAACAGTTGTCAGTTGTCAGTCGTCAGTCGTCAGTCAGTCGAATGACGGCATTAGTGATTCGTCACAGGCGTGCTTGCAGTGTTTGCGGGTTGCGCGTGCTCCACTGACCTCACCGCCACCTTCGCTTTCTATATGTCTTGATATTATGTTATGTTATTTCGTTATAATTTAGAAAAAACTATGGAAAATATAAAATTAGGAAAATATAATTATAGATATAGTAAGTGGGGAACGGAGTGTCTTAACACTAGGTCCCCTCTGCCTACCCTGCTGTGTGCGGGATACAGCGTGAAGCTAATTTAATTTTTTTTAATTTTTTGATATAGGTAGTTGTGGGTTCGATTCCTTCCCGGGGAATAATATTTATTATTGTAACGAGGCAAAGTGCGACGTTGAGCTCCGCTACTCAACAAACAATAACCTCAAGAATTCAGCGAGCGACACTAGGTTGCCAGTGAGATACAGCGTAAAGCTAAAAAAAAATATTTCAATCGTTATAGCCCGTAGTTTCGCAACGGTACGGCTTCTGAGTATAAACACGATGTTCATAGGTTCGATTGCTACTCGAGGCAATAAACTATTTTTATTTCTGTCAATTACGCCATTTAACATTCAATGTCTTAAACGAAGTATCCTGACTTCCTGATACATAGCGTAAAACTGAAAGAACTCTACACATATTTTCGATTGACGAGCGACTCCATTATTCCTATTTTAAATTTCTAACGTTGTACCTACTTATAGGTTACATTACGCATATAAATTATCAAAAATTAGGTACATAATATGCAGAACAATTTGCTTTATGGGTCATACTCAGGAAAGTGGACATTTTCGAATTCGTAACGTAACTGATGAGTAACAATACTGATAATGTTTATTACGAAACTGATGTCATAAGGCATTATTCACAACAAAATAAGGATGTTATATGAATAAAAGTAGTTGTTTTTTTTTTAACAAATTAAAAATTTAAAGATTTAATCGTTGATTTAACAGATTATAAATGTAAGAAGAAAACATAACAAAATGAGAGTATTAACAATATAATAATGCTAGTTTGTAACGTAATAAATTTATATTTCTAGTTAGTGATCACAAAGTTAATGTTTAAATGAAATATATATTTTAAAAACTGGAATTACTATTTTTGTTAAATAAACATATATCGTGGGTAGGATCAATAATATGGAATGAGAAAGGTCCTGGTGAACTAAAATCATCGTTGATTTTCTGGATGTAATTGAATATCCGATAAATTAGTAACTTTGTGGGTTTTTATATTATCAGATGATACCGAGTTTTTTTTTATTTACATAGAGACTATTGTCACTTTCCGCATAAACAACATCTTCATTAGTTTCAGATATACACTGATAGTTTTCTGAAAGATCAACAACAATTATTTTATTTGTTTTACTGAAATAAAATATTTGTTTAAATAAAACAAAACACTTAATATTGAAGCTTGCCAAAGGAAGTCGAAATATTACAGTGGAAACGGTTAAACCTTCTGAGATTAGCGTGAACAAACACATACACAAACAAGCAAACAGAAAAATATATATATTTTATTTTTGGTTACTTTACGTTATGAAAAGCATTGTTTTATGCCAGTAATATTTTTTTTCTTATATACATATCTTCCCTATACAAACATCGGTCCGTTACAAATTTATAAACATATAAATAATAAAACATTGGTAATGTAATTGTGAACTAGGCTTCATATTTCCTCAGTTTCGTTACGTAACGAAATATAACGAAATTGAGATAAAAATCTGAGAAATTCTAACTATTTTAAATATTTTCTCGTAAACCACGTGCTGTATGTACAAACACTGAATGTATTTCTTGACCTTTTGTAAAATGAAGCAAATAACATAAGCTAAAAAATGAAATAATAGTATAATTACCAAAATAAAACCCCGTTTATAACCCTGAGATGTAATTTTACGCATTCACTCAAAAACATTTGAACCTCTCGATTGCTGCGAAAACACTACTGGTTGTAGCTACGATAGCAATGACTTTTGCTATAATGATGACACAATAGAAAATAATAATAAATACCATTCAAAATAATTGCGTTCATAATTTAATTGTATGTTACTAACCCTGAGTAACGAAAAGACAATATTTTGGGACAAATTTCCTTAATTAATATATATTATTTATTAAATGATGTATCAATAAAAGTAGTTCTATTTAATATTATGAATATAGTAAAGTAATATAAACATAGCTGTAATCAACTAAAACTATAAACATTCGTAACAAACGACTTTTCAAAAAATAAAGTGATCAATGGGACACGAAAATTTGTATGGAAGCATTTTGAAAAGGTTTTTTGCAACTGACAAAAAATACTATTTTTAGCCTTAATACACTTAAAAAATACAAAAATGCTTAAATTAATAAATAAATATATCTAAAATGGCAAAATATTTGACTTATCTATAAAATTGTATTTTTAAAACGCATTCAAAGTAGCGGGACAAGAAAAGACACAAAATGTACACTTTTTCTGATTATGACCCATAAAAGTTTTATTTCTTTTAAAAAATTTAAAATATTATATACAAATTGTAATTACTTATAATAATTTCGAACTATAAGGATTTCATCCGGCGCTTCCTAAACGAGTTGTATCTATAAAAAAATAATTTAAATATTCGTTATTAAAAATTTTAAATAATTATTGTTTATCGTGTAATCTATAACACTGAGGTAAACAATCATATTCAATTAAAGTACTAGTGCTTTAGTTTAGTGGCTATTAAGAGTAAAGGGTGACGATACGGGTTACCATTTTATTACCGAATAATTTCTTACGATGCGTTGAGAGATTTATTATTGTATATTAATATCTTGTTTAGATTTAGGGAGTCGAGTGATAAGTGTGTGTTTATTTAATTAGGTGTAACGGCTTCTGATGAAAATGTGCCAAATATTTTTCTGTTATAATGATGTCATATAATTTCTTTTAATCTATATTAGGAATAAAAATAGCAGTAAAATGTGATTATTATTGCTTTCCGTCAGTTTAGAAACTCACATTGAGCTAAATTACATAAGATATTAAAGGAAAAAGTATTTTTCCGTGCAAAATTGGAGTAATACCCATTACGTTTATTTACATACATCGTAACAACGTAATACTTTTTTTTGGTGTGTCTAAATTGTATTTTATACTTTTCAAAATACATAATATGTTATATATAAAAGGGTTGATTATTTATTTTGTATATTATCTTCTTGCGCAATGCCGTAAAATGCAAACAGAGTTGTATTATTCATTACTCTTCCCTTTTGGAATTTCTAATTAGAAGTCGCTGAGCTTTCTAAAACTCTCCAGTGACCGTACATACGTACATATATTGCTATATACTATCATATAAATTAAACAAAACATTACTTTTTATTCTTAAAAATCAATAGCTTATTTTTTTACTATATTTTTCTAATTTACGTAAAACGTGTATAATTCAAAGCATATTCAATTTTAAAGAAAGTAAACACTGCAGTTTTCCAGAAGATATATTTTATGTTCATAATATTTACTTTTTATATAACAAGTACCTTCTTCGTCATTTATCGTATGACCTTACAATGTTATGTGTCTAATTGCGATACTGCCGGCCTACTTTAAGCGTTGATTGAGATAAATTTAAAAGTTATCGTGTTATGAGTCGCTCAGTCATAAATCTATACATTTAGAATACAAACAAATATGTTTCTGGAAATTAACTTAGTTGAACTAAGATGATTGTTACATTATGCTTCGCTTAAATTGCATATAAAGAATAATATATAGAATAATAATCGTGAAAGATTGTGCAGACAAAATATAAAATAGAAGAATATAATCAAAAAATCTGTAGGTCTTCTAAGCAACTTGTGACTATAATTAAAAGTTATATAAATAAATCTGGTCGATAGAATGCTTAAAAAAATTCTACTCAATGAGGGAAAATATTGATTAATTTATTATAGTCCTACGCTTAGTGAATTGGATTTTGTGAAGTAAAAAAGTAAGCTTCACGGTGTATCCCGCACACAGCAGGGTATACAGAGAGAACCTAATGTTAAGACATTTCGGTCTCCATTTTCCGCCGAATTCTGAAAGCATTGCGTGCTGAGTGGCGGAACTCAACGCCGCGCTGTGCCTCGACACCAGAGCGACAAAATGAAAATATACATTTAAATAAATAATACATTTTGTCGAGTTGGGATCGAACCCACAACCAGTCACGTGTACAGTCACACTTTGTGTCCGTGCGATACGACTGGCCCCATAAAAAGGTAAGATTTTGCTTTTTTCCGTTTACGTAGGAATTTTCGGAAAACCGCTTTTAATAGCCCTCTATACTTTCCAAGGAACCTAAACGACAATTTTCAGCTTTCTATGTATGTCTGTGTGTACGACGTATGTTAATCAAGGTATTTTATCTATTGTGTTAGCGTACTCGTGTAAAAGAGGGTAGATTTAGGTGGAAAATAACTATAAAAGCAGTGGAATTGTGTCAATCGGGGGCACTCGCTTGTAAGTGACGGCCCCTGTTGGAAGGAAACTAGTGTGA
>DWQW01006517.1:0-16169 GCA_018249695.1 Heliconius erato demophoon | reverse complement strand
GTCATTAAAAATCTTCATTGCGCTGCAAACATACATTATAGGTATATCAAAACACGAACATAATTCAGTGTGTTAATTAAATAATTTTGTGGTTTAAGCGGGCGAAGCCGCGAGCGGGTCGCTAGTACTTAATATAATATAATGTAGCACTCAACACGCAATGCCTCCAGAATTCGGCAGAAAGTGGGGAACGGAGTGTCTTTACACTAGGTTCCCTCTGCCTACCCTGCTGTGTGCGGGATACAGCGTGAAGCTAATTTAATTTATTTTAATTTTTAACAAAAACACAGTAGATTTTATTGATTCGTAACGGGATAATACTTTCGATTTCAATAAGAGAACGCATCGATCAAATGTCAGCCGTCTTGTCTAATTTAAGTGGACTGGAAAACTCCTTATTGCGGTGTCTTGTTTTGTTTACGTTTATATTATAAATTTGATTAAGAAAAGGAGGCCAGTCGTGGCGCAGCGGCACGAGGTGTGACTGTAAAACCGACTGATTGTGGGTTCGATCCCCACTCGACGAGATGAAATATTTACTTAAATTTTTATTTCCATTTCTTTGCTCTGGTGTCGAGGTTAAGCGCGGCGTTGAGTTCCACTCAACACGCAATGCCTTCAGGATTTGGCAGAAAGTGGGGAACGAAGTGTCTTAACACTAGGTTCCCTCTGCCTACCCTGCTGTGTGCGGGATATAGCGTGAAGCTGATGATAAAGAAAATATTTTAAAGAATTATCAGACACGGACCAGCGTGTCAAGCGAAGTTAAAAGTTTTTTTATTCCACTCTCAGTTAATGAACGTGTAACTCTTGAATGAGTTCAAATCTTCTGATTTGAATCCATTAATTCACACGGATATATTAATGTTTAAATTGTATTTTTGTGACTGACTCCCTTAGTTATCAAAAATGTAATCCACGTCTAGCTGACCTAGGGACTTGATATTTGGTAATTACTATCAAGAAAGTAAAAAAAAGTTAAGTATGAAAATTTGAACATAGAACATAGGAAATTTAGACCTAGTGCTTAGACATTCATTTCTCTATTTTCCGCTAAATTTTTCATAGTATTGCGTGTTGAGTGGTGGAACTCAACGCCGTAGGTTTGCCTTGTTGCCAGAGCGAAGAAATTAAAATATTATTAAGAAATAATTCATTCTATCGAGTAGGGATCGAACCCACAACTATCGCTTTACAGTCACATGCCACGATGGCCTCAATTCAAGAATACAATAATTACTAATTATTAATTAGTATAAATAATCAAAATGAATATAAATTTTACTCGCAAATAATTCTGGCGTATAATACGAGGTGAGGTAATCGACATTTCTCAGAAATTTCGCTTAACAAAATCTAAGGAATATAAATTAAATCTGTAAACAGTTATTTTATTTTATACGTATAGTCTTAGATAGTAAAAATTTAAACTTTTATTTATTCATTCATCATTTAAACATTTTTTTTCAGTTTAACGCTTTATCCTGCATGTAGTAGGGTAGGCATAGGGAGCCTAGTGTTAAGACACTCCGCTCCCCAATTTCCGCCGAATTCTGCAGGAGTTGCGTGTTGAGTGGCGTAACTCAACGCCGCGCTTTGCCTCAACTCCAGGTCGAGGAACTGAAAATATTAGATATTTAATTTCCTTGAGTGACAAATCGAATTCACGTTCATTCCTATCGCGTTTCCAGTTCAGACGCTTATAACCCGGTCTCAAAATATTATACATTTTTCTAAATAATAATAGCAACTAGTAGATACTCTCTTATATTAATATAATTATTTTTGTATATAATTAAATAATGTGATATATTTGGTTTTAAAGTTAAGACGTTACTGCTTATATTACAATAGTTTGTGATGCAGTGCTTCTAACCAACCAACTGTCTCACAAGAGAATGTACCCTTTTCTTCATCTTGCATTCCTTAAGTTGATGAGATGGATGGTGTTGGTATTGGTGATGGTTTTATGTCACCATATGTTTATTTTCTTATATTAAAAAATATGTCTACAATTTCTTATAAATCAAATCAAATCACACACAGGTACACAGCAGGGTAGGCAGAGGGAACTTAGTGTTAAGATACATCATACACCCACGTTTCGCGGAATTCTGGAGGCATTGCGTGTTGAGTGGCGGAACTCAACGCTGCTTTTAGCCAGAGTGAAAAAATGAAAATATAAATTGAAATAAGTATTTTATTTCCTCGAGTGGGGATCGAACCCGCAACCAGTCGATTTACAGTCACATTTTTTGCCCCTGCGCCACGTTTACGACGACGTTATCGCATCTGGCATCTGGCCTAACAATTTTTGTTTTTCAAATATTTCTAAAAGCCTATAAAGAAGAGTTTATCCCAAATAATTTGCTCTTAAAACAAATCATGAATGCTTTCTCCGTGAAGTCGGGACTCAACTAATTGCAAATTTGAAAGGCTTACTTGTATAATTACATAAATTCCCAGAAATAAATCAACCTAGACGGTGCCTTGCCGGAAGTGATGCGACATCGTTACTGTGATTGTTGATTCCGCTTTCTGTTGTTTTATAAAAATCAGCTTCATACTGTATTCCGCACACAGCAGGGTAGGCAGAGGGAACCTAGTGTTAAGACATTCCGTTCCCCACTTTCTGCCGAATTCTGGAAGCATTGCGTGTTGAGTGGCAGAACTCAACGCCGTGCTTTGCTTCGACACCAGAGCGAAGAAATGGAAATATAAATTTAAGTATTTAAACGGAAATATATATTTCATCTCCTCGAGTGGGGATCGAACACACAACCAGTCGATTTTACCGTCACACTTCGTGCCGTTGCGCCACGACTCATCTCAACCATCAACTGGCCTGTGGTTTTAAGTTTTCTTTTATCTATATAATATTGACTATATTATGATTTATCTTCATAAGGAATGAAGATAAAATATTTTAAAAATATATCTTAATTAAAAACATTGGTTAAATTGAGGCCTCCAAAATTCAAAGTAGAAGATATAAATCAGAAAAAAAAACTCTTAAATTAATGAATTTAAAACATTTTCTATTGAATCTTGATAACTTAAACATTAATTAAATATAATTATGTAAAAGTTTCTTAAATTGATTAAATTAATTCAAAAATATATCAGTTTCACGCTGTTCCCGCTTACAGCGTCATATAGGTAGAGGGAATCGAGTGTTAAGAGTCGTTTCCCATTTTCCGCCGCATCCAGGAAGCATTGCGTGTTGAGTGACAGAACTCAACGCGGCGCTCAACACCGGAGCAGAAAAATAAAAAAATACAATATAAATATAAAGTTCAATTTCTCGAACGGGGGATCGAACCTACAACCAGTCGCATTTACTCACACACTTGTGCCCCTGCGCCACGACTAGCCTCAACTTACCAACTACTTCAAAGACATGCAATAATAAACTACAATCTTAACATTTTAAACATTTTTAAAGTGTTAATCCACACTTAGGAAAGAAAACTACTTATTTAGAAAACGTATAAAAATTTTAACGTAGCGGGACTCGAACCTGCGCCTCGTTTCAAGGTTTCCAAGACGCGGGTTCGAGTCCCACTACGTTCAAATGAATATACATTTTCCAAATAAGTGCAATCTTAATACTTCATCAATTCTATATTGAAAAAATTATTAACGATTTAAAGTTTTAACCTACATTCTTTTCACTTAGTCATAATGGAGATAGGTTCGTTTAACGGTATGAGTGTCATCAACTTATCATTTCCAGCCGATTGAGTGTCAGCATATATACTATATGAGTGCAATAATTAAATCTGAATAACGACTACCTAATGATTTTAATAATTTATAGGAAATGTTTGATTGTATATAGTGGTTGTGAGTTCGATTACAATTGATGTAAAGAATGAGAAAAGAGTATATGATATTTTTAACATTTTGTGTTATTCCACACTTAGGAAAGAAAAATACTTATTTAGAAAACGTATAAAAATTTGAACGTAGCGGGACTCGAACCCGCGCCTTTTGGAAACTGACCAGGCGCTCTTACCACTAAGCCATACGTTCTCATCAAGCGACATCGAAATTTTTATACGCTTGTTACAACTTATTTATGTTGTTAGCATCTCTGTAGGTGTGTACTAAGAATTATCGTCTGGCAAGAGAGAATGTTATTTATTAAATATTTTTAACATTTTTTAAAGTGTTATTCCACACTTAGGAAAGAAAAATACTTATTTAGAAAACGTATAAAAATAAAAGAGTATATGAGTTTTTTTTTGCAGTAAGAGTGAGGGCCAGTAGTGGCACAGGGGCACAAAGTGCGACTGTAAACGCGACAGGTTGTGGGTTGAATTCCCTCTCGAGTAAAATTAAACATAATGAAATATATATACATAACAAAATAAATGTAATTATTAATAATTTCATTTATTCGCTCTGCTGTTGAGGCATAGCGCGGTTTTGAGTTCCGCTACTCAAGACGCAATGCCGTCAGAATTAAATATGCATAACTTTCATTAGTTACCATATTCATGTTTTTGAGGCCAGTCCTGGCGCATCGGCACGAGGTGTGACTGTAAAACCTACTGGTTGTGGGTTCGATCCCCACTCGAGGAGATGAAATATTTACTTAAATTTATAATTTCATTTCTTCACTCTGGTGTCGAGGTAAAGCGCGGCGTTGAGTTCTGCCACTCAACACGCAATGCGTCCAGAATTCTGCAGAAAGTGGGGAACGGAGTGTCTTAACACTAGGTTCCTACTGCCTGCTGCCTGTGTGCAGGATACAGCGTGAAGATGATTTTTATTTTTTTTTAGAATAAATTCTATATTAGGTTATCCTAGAAGCTATAAGTCCTATCCTAGAAGCTATAAGTAAAATTATACCTCCCAACAAATAAGTAAGTCTCTATATTATTTAGTTCAACGACCGCTGGCTGTATATAAAACCGGTATAAGCTTCAACCCTGAGGCTTAGGGGATGAAATAATGGTGAAGTACAAATGGATGAGGATACAATCCTAAATAAACAATCAGAATTTCATTTACGTGTGATTATCGTACACGATAAAATCGCGGATATTTAAACAGAAGGGTTAATAATTTTATATATTAATCGGTTAAACGCCGTTCTGTCGTAATTGTACTCGGTGTTTGCAGGTTCTTATCCTATTTGGGTTAATTATTTAAATAATAAATGCTTTTTTAGCTTGTTGTTGAATTCCGCACATAGGCGTCATATAAAATGTTTCCCTAGTTCTAGTGTATTTAGATTTTTTAGAGTCTCGTTTTATCTCGCATATAGTATCATAGCAAGCGGAGAGAATCTAGCAAAACTCCGTTCTCTATTTTTCAAACTTTCGTATTTGTGTGGCGCAACGCCGCTCTATAATAAAGTGCGTCCAGAACTCGGCGGAAAGTGAAGAACGGAGTGTCTAAACACTAGGTTCCCTCTGCCTACCCTGCTGTGTGCGGGATTCAGCGTGAAGCTGATTTATTTATTTATTTTAAATAATAAAGTCCTTATTTGGCATGTATTAATTAAACAACACTCTTGTTTTGAAACACAGAATGTTATTGTTTATTATATGTTATATACATAGATGTGTTTCCATGATAACTGAAAAAGCGAGACGTTGAGTGCTGTGCAACACATGTATTTCGCTTGAAAGTAAGAGTAAGGAGTGTGTAAATATGTACTACAATATTTTTAGAATTCTTCATAATATAAAAATCAGCTTCACGCTGTATCCCGCACGTAGCAGGGTAGGCAGAGGGAACCTAGTGTTAAGACACCCCGTGCCCCACTTTCTGCCGAATTCTGGAGGCATTGCGTGTTGAGTGGCAGCACTCAACGCCGCGCTTAACCTCGACACCAGAGCGAAGAAATGGAAATATAAATTTAAGTAAATATTTCATCTCCTCGAGTAGCGATCGAACCCACAACCAGTCGGTTTTACAGTCACACTCCGTGCCGCTGCGCCACTACTGGCCTCATAATAAAAAAAAGAAGTAATATTTTTACATTTTAATATCTCAATACGCATTAGACTGATATAAAGCAGTTTTTCGACCACAAATACTTTTCACAATATCTGTGTTTGTTCAAAAAAGGTCTACATTTAATACAACCTTCGCATTAAATAGATTGACGGTGAAAACATTTTTCTAACTTGAAAAGCTGAGCCGAGCCGCCAACCTTTCATACAAATAGTGGGTAAATATAGGGTGACCAGTTTTTTTTTTACTATTTTGCCTTTCTAATTTACATTACGTTACCACATGCTAGAGACTATAAACGTGACAATTGTGGGTTTGATTCTCACGAGGGGAAATTAAATATTTTAAAATGTTAGTTTTCTCGTTCTAGTAACTCAACGCATTATGCCTCCAGAATTTCAGAATTTGGAGAGAAATTCTAGGAGAGACGGATGTGTCTTAATGGCAATCTTCTTAAATCGTTCTTAATTTCAATCTTGACACTAGGTTATCAGGTTCCCTCTGCTTACAATGCTACAGGCGTGAAACTTAAAATACATATTTAGACAATTTAAGAAATATATATTTATATTTCATTTCATTATTATTAATTTTGCTTTACTTAACTAATGTACTTGTACATGTCAAATCTTACATTTATATATTTTTTTCTTTTTAATAGGTATTCTTAAATTGATATTTTTACATTCTTTCAACTAATTGCAAAAATATTCAATATTTTAATGACATCAAAATTTATAAAAATAAAAACGCTATATTAAAAAAAAACAATATTTCACAACCCAAGTTTATATTCGTACAGAGACCTGTACATTAAGAAACAAAAGAAAATGAAAATTTACAAGGCATTCAGACACCTATATCCAATGAATATAAACTAAAAGTCAAAAGATTTACAATTTTATACTAGAATAAAGAAATTATTTTTGTGGTATTGGGAAAATATGTGCCTGTGGAGTGCGATATACATCCCAGTACAAGAGCTAACTGCTCTGCACGAACTCTGGGGAACGGCTAAAATAACAGCTTATAGCGACAGTGACAAATACTAGTTTAAAACCTACGTTCAGGTCTTAATATTTACTATGGAATGTTTCTTATATTAGAAATGTTTAAACATAAATTTACATAGCTTATATTCAAATGCGTTTACAGATGTGGCGGACAGATAGAACAAATGATCATATTGTTTGTTTAATGTTTTTGTTTTTTAGGGTTCTGTACTACAAATCAAGGAACCCTTTTAGGATCACTTTGTTGAGAGTAAGGAGGGATCAAACTCAAATTAATATCAAATATTTTAATCTATGGTCCTATGGAGCACAGAAAAAATCAACTTTCTATGTAAACACAATCAAAATATGCGTTTATGCATCTTTTTTTTCGTGGATCTCTAGTAATTAAATTTGGCATAAAATGAGAATTTACAATAAAAATAATTATGTAATTTCGAAAAATGGAAATTTATATTTAAATTACATATGAAAATTGTTGTATGAAATCTATTTTATACAAAACCAGTGCATATATCCACAAGCTTAGGGAACCCTCGAAGGGCGGGTAGACTCGCACTGGAACGGTTTTATGATGATATTGCAGAAAAAACTGTTGAAAAATGTTTTGTCTCTGACAGTTGGCAGAGCCAGCATTAATAAAATAACTGCCATTCAATTGACGCCAATCATGGTGCAGGGATACAAGCGTGTGACTGTAAAACTAAATTATTTCATATTTTCATTTCTTTGCTCTAATATCGAGGAAAGCGCGGCGTCAAGTTCCCCCACTCGATACACAATGCCTCCAGAATTCGAAAGAAAACGGGGAACGGAGTGTCTTAACACTAGATTCCCTCTGTCTACCCTGTTATGTGCAGGCAGTGTGAAACTAAAAAAAAGCAATAAATGAAAATCTCAATAAATATCTTAGGCAAAAAAAATCACAAAATTCTTTATTTAATTAAAAATAATTATTAAATATTTTAAACATAAAAACGTGGTGAGCCTACTAGCTATAGGAAGTCTATTCACGTAACTCAACAATACATGCCAAAGGTACCAGTCTATAGAGGACACGTGACTTCGTCATATAATGTCTTTATGCTATTATTTTTGACATATATATGTAAAGGGTGGACACCCTTATGACCACCACGTTGCCGTGGTGATATATTTTTACAAATTTTAGTTTATAGATTGCTATAGCTTATTATCAACTTTTGTCTTTGAAAGGCTTAAATTTTAGAACAATATAATTATTATAATATGCTTATAAGGTCACTAATGACATAGGAGCACAAGCGTGTGAATGTGAAGGTAACAGGTTGTGGTTTCGATTCCTATTCGACTAAATGTAATATTTAATATTATATCTCGCTCCGATGACGAGGCTAAGCACAGCGTTGAGTTCCGCCACTCAACACGCAATGCCTCCCGAATTCGCAGGGACGAGTGTGTCTTAATGATAACGGAGCAAGACAGCATATTTTTATCGGTAAATATAACAAGTTAATATTATTCAGAAAGACAATATTTGGAATTTGGATTGTATATTATACTGAGGCCGTCATGACGCAGGGGCACGAGTTTGTGTATAACGCGACGGTTGTTGGTTCGATTCCCACTCGAGGGAATGAATTATTATTTATCAATAAATTCATTTCTTCGCTCTACCACCAATGCAAAAGTCCGGCGTTAAGTTCTGCCACTCACCACGCAATGCCTTGAAAAACTTCGGCGGAAAATGAAGAATGAAGTGTCTTAATACTAGCTTCTCTCTGCCTACTTTGCAGTGTGTGGGATGCAGCGTGAAGCTAATTTTTTAGTATCATACCAGTGGATGATCGTGGCGCAGGGGTACAAAGAGTGACTGTAAAATCGACTGGCTGTGGGTTCGACTGTGACTAGTGGAGATAAAATATTTATTTACATTTATATTTTTTAACGGAGTGTCTTAACACTAGGTTCTTTCTGCCTACCTTACCTTGTTTGCGGGATACAGCGTGAAGCTGATTATTAAGTAAAATACCAATTGAAAACATCTAATCCATACTGTATTGAAATAAAAATGCTGTTTCCATATAAATAATATGGCTTACTTATATTTTATTATTCACCCGGTAACAACTGTGCACAATCACAGAGTAAAAGTTAAATGTTAATCGGATTAGTGGTTTTAAATGTCACTGAGCCACGTACCTCTTTACTGGGTGCCTCAACTTTTTAAATGTAGTTAAAGTTGTTTTAAACCTGTAGAACTGGAGAATATTAAATTTCTTTTTTGTCTGTATTTTGTCTTTATATTAATAACTGTATAGGAATTTTGCATCACTATGTATTCCGTACATGCAGCAGGCTTATATGAGTAGGTACATTATGGTAGCAAAGAGAGAAAATAGGAACCTAGGGGAACATATGTAACCTTATGATAAGACATTGAGTTCCCCATTATGATTAACCGTTCTCCACTTTCCGTAGCGTTTCTGAGGCATTGCGTGTTGATTGGTGGAACTCAACGCTGCACTTTTGTGTTGTTTTCGGAGCGGGGAAGTGAATATATTAAATATTTCATTCCACCGATTGGAAATCGATCCCAAATCCATTATGCTTGCATGTGCCTCTGCGCCACGACGGCCTTACTGTTTTTTTATGAGTAAAACATAATATAATATGAGGCCAGTAGTGGCGCAGGAGCACAAAGTTTGACTGTAAAATCGACTGGTTGTGGGTTCGATCCCTACTCGAGGAAATGAAATATTTATAAATATTTGTATTTTCATTTCTTCGCTCTGGTGTCGAGGCAAAGCGCGGCGTTAATTCCCACCGCTCAACACGCAATGCCACCAGAATTCGGTGAAAAGTGGGGAACGGAGTGTCTTAACACTAGGTTCCCTCTGCCTACCCTGCTGTGTGCGGGATAAAGCGTGAAGCTGATTTTTTTTAATATAACTCAGGGGAAAAACAAAAGTCAAAGTAGTACTCTATTGCTATATACAAAATAATACTATAATTTATACATTTTATAATACTCTTCATTTTACATAAAATAGCTGTTCACAAAAGGGTAAATAGTAATACAATGTTTAATACACGCTATATAGAGATTACAAAAATAATATTTGGAAAATACACGTTTCAATAGTATTAAATTCGACATAAACCTATTTTACCATTGAAATTGTTGTAGGTAAAATTGACTTTACTTCGGATATTTGTTTTAATAGCTATCCAACATATATATGTATAATATAGATATGTCGAACGCATTCAGTTATATAATGAGTTGTTTAATATATAGGATAGAATGGTAGGATTTCGTTTTTAAAGTGGGGAACGGAGTGTCTTAACACTAGGTTCCCTCTGCCTACCCTGCTGTGTGCGGGATACAGCGTGAAGCTAATTTAATTTAATTTAATTTAATTCACCTTGTCGTTCAAATATTTCGTGGTAACGCTATCGTTCGGACAGACGAACTTACACAAGGATTGTATATCTAGTTTTATTGAGGCCATTTGTGGCGCAGGGGCACAAAGTATGACTGTAATACCGACTGGTTGTGGGTTCCATCCCCACTCGAGGAGATGAAGTATTTATTTAAATTTGTATTTCCATTTCTTCGCTCTGGTGTCGAGGCTAAGGATTTGGTGGAAAGTGGAGAATGGAGTGTCTTAACATCAGGTTCCCTCTGCTTACCCTGCTGGGTGCGGGATACAACGTGAAGCAGATTTTTTTATTTTTTTATATTTGTTATAAACAAATATTTACTCTGATGTATGCATACATACATATTTCTAATTTTATGTGATAAACGCTAAAGTATTTTTTTAAAGTTCTAAAATATACATATATTTTGAATGTTACAAAATTTCGAACTCAAAATTTTGAAATATCTCAATCAAAAAGTTAAGAAACAGAAAAGAAAAAAAAATAATCAAACTGGGATACAGAAAACCTAAATCTCCCCCAACACTTACACGAACAACTAAATTACTAAATTATATTATTAAACAAAATGTACTGTAAAAGATAACAGTACCAAAAAATAATGTAGCAAAAGAAATTACTTATAAAATTTCGAGTGTATAAACGCCTAAAACAATTATGAATGACGCACTCATCCAGATATAATTTAATATTCTCAAAGGGCTCGATAAAATTCGCCATGGAGCTAGTGGCGCGGAATCGTCTGAGAGTTTTCACTTCTTGATGGTTCGTTTGTGTTGTGTTAGTGACTTGCCGTAGCTGCTGGTGTATTGCTTGATGGAGTAATGTTTTTGAGAAGTTGAAGTAAAAAAAATATGAAAGAAGGAGCTTACTAAAGAGCGGGTTCAAAATTTTATACATTTCCTTAATAAGTATTTTTATTTTCTAAGTGTGGAATAACACTTAAAAAATGTTAAAAAGAAATCTTTTTTTTAACTTCACGTTATATTCCGTTTGTAGCAGGGTATGCAGGAGCTTAGTGTTAAGACACTCCTCGCGCTACTTTCCGCCTAATTCTGGAGGCATTGCGTGTTAAGTGGAGGTACTCAACGCCGCGATTTGCCTCGACACCAGAGCGAAGAAATCAAAATGTTAAATATTTCATTTCCTCGAGTGGGAGTCGAAGCCATAACCTTCCGCGAACACATTAACACGTGCTTGCATCACGACTGGCCTCTAAAGTAAAATAAAAATAAATAAATAATAATAATTAAAAATTACACATTACATCGTTTCGGATGTAGTACTGTGTGTGTAGTGATTCAACTCTCTGCTTTACATTTTCTTTTTATTTCACAAACACATCACATCGGACGACGGAGTTTAACATCTCACTTAACTAATCAAGAAAAAAACTTATTTTTCAAGCTCTACCATTTAGTTTCATTTGATCGAGGAACTTAAAATATATAAGGTAGCATTCACTTTACAGTTTCATTTCGTTAGCGATATCATTCAATTACGCTGCGACGGCATTACGCTATGCTTTTCTATTCTACGATCTTTTCGGTTTTACTTTAATTTTCTATCCTCCGAAAGATGAGGCAAAAGTGATGAGATGCTGTGATTATTTTAAGTAATTGCTTTCTTTGCTGGTCTGGAGTTGTTTAATCATTATAATAAATTTAAAAAATAAATCAGCTTTACGCCGTTTCTCGCACCTAGCAGGGCGGGTAGAGGGAACCCAGTTTTAAGACAACGTCTCCGTTCCTCACTTTCCACCCAATGTTTCGAGGCACTACGTGTTAAGTGGTGGAACTCGACGCCGGTTTTTTTGTCTTGCTGCCAGAGCGAAGAAATGAAAATATTAAGAAATAATAATTTATAGGATAAATGAAGTCCATTTTTTTGCTGTTTATTGTCAGAGTGGTTCTGAGGGCTATTCAGCTTTAATTATATTTGAATAGTGATTTTGAAAAGTTACTGTTGTAACATCAAATAGTTGCCAAGCAGTCACAATGTCAAAATGGATAGTAAAATTATTGGGTATATATTTTTCATATTTTTTACAGTAAAATGAAACGGCGAGTTCGCTCTAAGAAACGACCTCTTTCTACTGTGCCACAATAATAATACTTTAAAAATGTTAAAACAAAAACTTCAGTTTCACGGTGTATCCCGTTTGTAGCAGGGTATGCAGAGGGAGCTTAGTGTTAAGACGCTCCTCGCGCTACTTTTCGTACTCGTAATTCTGGAGGCATTGCGTGTTAGGTGGAGGTACTCGACGCCGCGATTTGCCTCGACACCAGAGCGAAGAAATGAAAATGTTAAATATTTCAATTCCTCGAGTGGGAGTCGAAGCCATAACCTTCCGCTAACACAGTAACACGTGCTCGCATCACGACTGGCCTCTGAAATAAAATTAAAATATAAAAAATATATAAATAATAATAATTAAAACTTACACATTACATCGTTTCGGAATGAGTATAGTGATTTAACTCTCTGCTTTACATTTTTATTTCACAAACACATCACATCGGACGACGAAGTTTAACATCTCACTTAACTAATCAAGAAAAAAACTTATTTTTACCTCGTGTTACCTCTAAATGGTATATAATATTAAATATCATGTCATCTTCACAGTGGCGAATCCACTGTAGTGTGATTAATTTAATTTGAAATTGGAGGGCAAAGGAAGACACTATATTTATTAGCGTTTGGTTTGACACTTATCTCTATTAATAAAGGATTTACGCTTTACTAGGCATGTCGTGTATTTGGGGCTAATTTAAAATATATATATATTGAAAAATTGATAATAGCAAAGGACATTGAACTCGACAAATTGCAAAAGTATAAATAGTTCTTTAGTACATATAATATGGATTCAGTGATAAAAATAATATATTAAGTTCTATTTTTATCCTTTTTTTTTCGTGCGGCGTTGAGCGCTGCCATTAATCTCACAATGCCTTAAAAATCCGCTGAAAGCAGAGAATGGAGCGGCTGAACATTAGAAAAAACGATAAAACTGCTGCTGCTAAAATTTAACTATTTTTTTTCTATTTAATTTCTTACTAGCGCGAGATGTGATTTAATATTAGTGATTGGCATTGAATGCCACGAATACCGAAGTATCAGGAAATACATATTTTTTTTACAAATACCGAATTATCAGGAAAAACATTTTTTTTCAATCTGCTTCGCAATGGAAGGATTAACTCGTGGTAGTATATCGATTATTTGTGGTTTTTCCGTAAAAGCCTTAAAGCCATCCGTTACGTGACATTCATGGTGGTTATATTTGACCCAGTTTCGACTTAAATCGATGTAAGTAAAATGTAAGTAGAATTGAACTAGTTTTGATTAATGAAAAATGTTATATTTTGAGGCCAGTCGTGGCGCAGGGGCACAAAGTGTGACTGTAAACCGACTGGTTGTGTGTTCGATCCCCACTCGAGAAGATGAAACATTTACTTAAATGTATATTTCCATTTTTTGGCTCTGGTGTCGAGGACAAGCGCGGCGTTGAGTTCTGCCACTCAACACGCAATGCCTCCAGAATTGGGCATAAAGTGGGGAACGGAGTGTCTTAAAACTGGGTTCCCTCTGCCTACCCTTCAGTGTGCAGGATACAGCATGAAGCTGATTGTTATAATTGAACATTTGTCAATAGTAATGTTTCTCAATAGAAATTATGTTTTATATAAAAATATATTACAAACTTGAAAAAATATAACATAAGAAAAGAGTAAAGTAGTAAAGAATAAGAACGAGGTCCTCATGGCGCAAGGGACAAGCGAGCGCCTATTGTAGGTGCGATTTCCGCAGCGTTTTCTTCCGCCAGTTAAACACAGTCCCGATAATTTTGCGGATCATGTGGAACGAAGTATTCTTGGTTCCCTATACCTATACTAACTTATGGGAAAAAGTTTTTTTTTTCAGCTTAACGCTGTATCCCGCACACAGCATAGTACGCAGAGGGAACCTAGTGTTAAGACACTCCGTTTCCCAATTTCTGCGGCGTTCTGGAGGCATTGCGTGTTGACTGGTGGAACTCAACGCCGCGCCTTTGCCTCTATACCAGAGCGAAGAAATGAAAATATAAATGTAAATAAATATTTCATCTCCTCGAGTGAGGATCGAACCCACTACCGGCACACTTTGTGCCCCTGCGCCACGACTGGCCTCTAAAAGTATTTAATCGTAAAATATATTATTGGGGAATGGAGTGTCTTAACACCAGGTTCCCTCTGCCTACCGTGCTGTGTGCGGGATACAGCGTGAAGCTGATTTATTGATTTTTTTTATATATTATTTATATCTTGAATAATATATTCTACAATTAAATATGTTAACGAATAATACTGAAATAGCAATAAACACAAACTAGGTGATTTGCAAAGTCAAAAATAAAAATCTCTGTAAAAGGCAAAGTTTTGTATTATTGTTAAAAAAGAAAATTCTGAATATTAACTTTTAGAACAATGTTAATATTGCATTTATTAAAATAAACATTACTTTTTATTTTCAATAAAATCTTTTGTTCTTTAATAGCTCTTCATACTATCAGCTTAAACTTGAAACATTAACATTTAAGAGTTAAATTTTATTGAAAAAAATAACATTCAGTATTTTGAATTAACTTTTTTCAGAGTCCCGCTTTATCCCGCATAACCCGTTAGATAGAACCTAATGATATTGTCCAGTCATCTTTCCTATAGTTATTAAGGTATTTCTGTTTTTTTGCTATATAACCTACACATAGAGGGAACCTGGGAATCTATTTTTAAGAAACTTCGTTCCCGTCAACACACTTCCGTTCATCACTTTCCGTCGAATTCTGGAAGCATTGCGTGTTGAGTGGCAGAACTCAACACCGCGCTTTGCCCGTTACCAAAGCTATTTAATGAAAATATGAAATATTTCTGGGCTTCTGTTAATTGTATATTTAAATTAAAAATTATCAGATTTCCAACATAACCTTAAGAGAACAACAAAAAATATACATTTTAATTTTAGGAATCAGAAGTGTTTAATATAAAAAAGAAATAATTCAGGATAAACTAAATAAACAAGTAGTTTATTACAACGTTGACTTATACAAACAATATTTCTGAGTGAATACACAATCAAATATAACTAAATAATCATTATTTTCCACTACACAAAGTTAAACAATAGCAAAATGATAACAATATGGAACAAACTCACAGTATCAACGCCAACCACCCTTACGCACGGTAACCGACCCGCCAAACGAGGGCGAACCTTTTATAAGTATGAATACCTACGGTATTGGTGGGTATCGATACTCTTCTAACAAGGGTCCTGTTCGCGCGCAGGATATTCCGTCGCACGTGGATATTGATAAATAAAATAAAATAAATCAGCTTGACGCTGTATCCCGCACACAGCAGGGTAGGCAGAGGGAACCTAGTGTTAAGACACTCCGTTCCCCACTTTCTGCCGAATTCTGATTCTACATGCCGATTTGACTGCCGATTCTTGATTGGCAGAATTCAACGCTTAACCTCGACACCAGAGCGAGGAAATGGAAATATAAACTTAAGTAAATATTTCATCTCCTCGAGTGGGGATCGAACCCACAACCAGTCGGTTTTACAGTCACACTTCGTGCCGCTGCGCCACGACTAGCCGCAAGCCTTCGACATTCAGATCACAATACATATACATATATATATATATATATATATATATATATATATATATATATATATATATATATATATATATATATATATATATATATAT
>DWQW01006516.1:0-16169 GCA_018249695.1 Heliconius erato demophoon | reverse complement strand
GAAAAGTTAAATCAAATGTATTCATTCGCTTTTAGAGTTTTTATTAAAAAGTTTCAACGTTCAAGTCATGTCGTACGTACATTGTAAACTCAAACTTTTCCTTTTCCAGTCGTGTGGCATCTACTCGCCGTTGGATTACTTGTTGAAGGGAGATATGAGAATGTGAATGTTAAACAGGATTGGTGGGAGAATGCTGTTTTCTATCAAATATATCCAAGGTCCTTTATGGATAGTGATGGAGATGGAATCGGTGATATAAATGGTAAAATATGTTCAATATTTTTTTTAGAACCTAACAATATGGCACTCTGTTTCTCTTTATATTTAAACAGCTGAAGCAAATTCCACGGTTTTTTCAATCTAATTACATATTCTACATATTTTTTTTTAAAAAGAGAGAATTGACAGTTACTAACCGCTATATACATTTAACATTGTATTAATGTAAACACCATACAGCTGAACAAATTAAACGTCATATTACCATATAATTAATATTCTATAATATCTTCTCTATATATCAGGAAAAAATGTTTTACATATCTTTGTTTTTTTAGGAATAACATCAAAATTAGAATATCTAAAAGATCTTGGAGTAGATGCGGCTTGGCTGTCCCCTATATTCAAGTCGCCGATGCACGATTTCGGTTATGATGTATCCGACTACTATTCTATTCAACCGGAATATGGGAATATGGAGGATTTCGAACAACTTCTCAAGAAGGCTAATGAGCTAAGTAAGGCAACTTTATTATAAAGAGCCTCATGAAGTTTTGCCCAAAGATAAACGACCAAAGTTTAAAAGTAAATGTCTTTGAAAAGGACAATATTGTACAAATTTTATTGGTTCATTATTTCTCAAATAAATATAAATAATATTTTTTTATAGGTTAATTTATTGATACTAATATATTTTTATTATTTTAAGAGTTATTATAATTTAAAACTCACAATTTTAATTGTAAAGCATCTATCAAAAACAAAAATATTTCCAAAATTCATTAGAAAATTCAGTAATAATGATCGATTGCTTATATAAAAATATCATATGCAGTGTATGTATGTACATCAATCATAACAATAAACATTTTAGATATGAAAATAATATTAGACTTTGTGCCAAATCATACAAGTAACGAGAGCGAATGGTTCATTAAATCATCTAATAAGGACGAATATTATAGCGACTGGTATATATGGGAGAACGGACATCTGAACTCCAAGGGGCAAAGGAGTCCTCCGAATAATTGGGTAAGACCCAAAGAATATCATATAATTAGCGTTTGTGTTTTATAAGTATGTATGTAAGTAAGTTACTTATAATACGTTCTACAATTCATTAATTTATCATAAAAAAAACGTAGAATAAAAGAAGACTGCTATCATTCTATGTTTCTTAAAAGAAGTAGAAAAAAACGATAAAAAATTTTTTTTGGGAATTCCTTCGAGTGATGTACATTTCATCGATATATTTCATAATTATAAGATTACGAGTTACAACCCTAGCCGTAGTTTCTTAAAACAATAATGCGCCACTAACAACAAGCTATTACAGAAAGCATTCCTCATAACAGTAAAAAAACCATCAAAAGGGCACAGTACAATATCTTTTTATTACGCTACATTTATAAATGATAGTACACTCGTATTGTCGAGTCCAACATCTTTATGTAATTATGTAGATGCATTCAGCCCTTGCGGAAATGATGGAAGGCTCATAAGGAAACTGATCTCTTTTCGTATTAATGTTTTGTATGTGTAAATTTCTTTCGCTATATAACTAACTAATGTGACTGAAACTTACTTAAATTGAGCCGAAATTTGCGTGTATACTGAAAGTCGTGTAGGTTAAAAGGGAAGTGTAGGAGAGGACTAAAATATTTTTTCCAAAATTTGAAATTTTCTTGGGAAAAATGTTTCAATTTTGAGTTCTAAATATTGTAATTTTTACATCTTTCATACTTCTGTGATAATATTCTCCATTCTTCCAGCTTAGTGATCATACAATTTCGGGTCCCATTAAATTAGTACTACACTCTTAGTACGTAGTATATACATACCTACTTATATACAATTCTTGATCTGTGACTTCTTGATGTATTTGTGTACAGTAAAAGTAAAAGTAGTGTAATAGGGTACAGTATTATAATGATTATGATTAACAGGAGTGTATTATTTAGGCTTCATTTTAAAATGTTTGAGCAAAACGTTGAAGAAAATTACAACCGTTTCCTTTTCAGATAAGTGTTTTCAGAAAAAGCGCATGGCATTACAAGGCGTCTCGTGATCAATACTATTTGCATCAGTTCGGTAGCGCTCAGCCCGATTTGAATTACAGAAATCCAGTTGTGGTCGACGAAATGAAAGTAAGTCAATTTTTATAGCACAAAGCTGAATAGTTTAGAAATGCTATTCGAGGTAAGCTTGATCTTTTAAGGTTGATTGTAGTTATTTTTAGGGTTCCGTATCTTTAAATATCATTATTATTAAACATTGTAAATTGTAATATATTTTTTAACATCAAAAATCACACATTCCCTCTAAAAATTACAGGCACTTTAGAATTAAATTAAATTAAAAAATCAGTAAAGTTAAGATATTGCATTTTGAGTGGAGTCACTCAACGCCACACTGATCTTTAAATACAATACGCTATTTATACTAAAAAATTAAGTATGAATTAAAAATATACACAACTATTTAGGGTTAATGACCCTGATATAAAAAGTTTTTAAAAATCTTTAATTTTGAACACCATAAGAAAATTTTACAGAAATCTGTGACGAATTTATACAAATCAGTCTGTACAATTGCTTCATGGAAATGATAACATTATTGTACTAAAACATTGACATTTATTGTTGGGAGCTCCAATTCGGGTCAATGTTTGAAAATATTTTTAAATGCTAATGATACTCTAAGGTCGTTTAGGTATTTTAAGTATAAAATATAACATTATTAACATACACTTTACGTAGTACATGTGTATACATAATTATATTATCTTTAATGCATTTTTGAATGAATGACAATACGCAAACAAATGAAAATTAGAAATTTTCATTTGTTTGTCTCGCTTTACCTGAAACAAAAACATTCTTTCTTCTTAACACTCTCTTTCTTTTCATTACGTTAATTATACAGCAGGTATAATTAATTTAACTTTAACCTGCCTTTTCAGAACATTCTAAAATATTGGCTGGAAAAAGGAGTAGCAGGTTTAAGGCTTAATGCTGTAAATTATATATTCGAAGTTGACAAAGATCTATATGGAGGAAGATATCCAGATGAACCAAAAACAGGGAAACCAGGGTTTGGACCAGATGATTACGATTATTTAGATCATATTCATACTAAGGACAAAGAAGAAACTTATGAATTGATGTCACAATTTCGAGATGTTTTTGATGCTATTAGCGTTCGGGATAATTTATCGAGGTAAATAAATGTTGATAACGTTTTGTTTAATATATACATATGTAGGTCTTCTTCTTTTTTTTAGCCTCAAGCATATACTTGGAGATAACGCACTCCGTTCCTTCTTATCCGTCCAACTTTCAAGACATTACGTTTTGAATGGCGGGACTTGATTTATTTAATTGATTATAATGACTATTAGACTTGATGAGATTATCACAGCGAAAAAGAAAATAATTCATTCGCCCGGTAAAATCGGTAAACGTCACTTTTATAATATACTCCTTCCATATTTTAAAGCCTGTATCAATAGATAGATAATGTCAAAAATTTGTGACACTTTTCAAAAGACTCAATACTTAGATCACGACGTTTCTAAAATGAGTAATAATTTAAAAACAATAGAGTGATGCAACATTAGTCTCTTTACTTTCTATTATTTTTAATAACAAAAAAATTGTCTTCGCGTCCCTTTAAAAAAAAAACAAAATTTTCAAGTTCCTAATACTTACATGTGAACAAAATTCACTTTTTATCTAACACGGGAAATAAATTATTTTGTAGTCTCATTTGATAACCTTGTTCTAGATAAGAGCTGTTAAATGTTATGGAAAGTAATAAGATCTTTTTACGCTCAGATACTTACTGTATGTAATGTCTGTCATATAATAAGTTCCAAAATGGACCAAAATTACGAAAAAAAAATATTTATTTTTGTTTTAAATTTTGTTGACTTGGTGCCGTAGCACAATAACGTTAATTTTATTAGATTTTTTCGAATTAAATCTTCGTTTAGGTTATGCGAGATTCATTCTTATTTTTTTAAACAGATAAACTATGTTATTTGTCGTCGATTCAATTGATACTTAGACACATGTGTTTATGTGGTAAAGAAGTTTCAAACGACTCTATGCTGATAAGAAAATAAAATATATTTAACTATGTAACTTTAAAAAAAAAACAGAAGTCCAACTTAAAAAAAAGAGGAATAACTGCCAACATATTTCAAAAAGCATATAAAATAAATGACAAAGCTTAGGTTCCGGTTAGGTATACTGAGCGTTCAATATAAAAATTTTAACTACATTTTTATTTCCTACCGCTGATGGAAGCCATTACAAAATTAATGACCGGCTTTACAGTAAAACAGCATTCTGTTGAACCGAGTGGCTTTAAGCTTGTTACTGTCTAGGATAATAACTGGGAACACGTAAATACACAGTGACTGTAAAGCTAGGGCGGGTAGGTCAGAGGTCAATGGTATATTTTTTTAATAATTAAGGCGTAAAGTGGAGAACGGAGTGCCTTGAAGAGATTGACTGTTTCATTATTTGTTAAAAGCTTAATATTTATCTCAAGGCCAAAAGGCCTTTAAAGAATAGGCATAATTTGATTTTTCATGCTTTTCAAAACAATTTTTTAATTGATTTAACTGCCGCGATTTGTAGGGGCTACTTGATAATAAAACTATTGATTTTATATTGCATAAGCCTTTATGAGTTATATACGTGCTTACTAAAGAAATGCAATGTACAGGCACATTCAGAACTTCAATAAGTAAAGGAATTTATGAAATGTGCTATGCTGAAAGTATGTTTCAGCATAGCACATTTCATAAATTCCTTTACTCGTTTGTCTTTCAACTATGAAACGATAACAAAAAATTCTTCAAGTAACATCAGGGGGTTAAATTAAGTTTTTTTTTTCCGTAGTAGCTATAAGGGATGAAATGACCAAACGGCGAACTATCAGATTTAATTTCAATAATTTCAAAATCATTATAATTCAAATTATTTTTATTTTCCTACTCTTATAAGACAGCGCGGCATTGAGAGAAGATCAATTCGGCGAGAAAAAAAATGTTTTAACTTTAGGCTAGTCTTAACATTAGTTTGTTATTTATTTTTGTTTTTCCTTTCCCACTTTTCCCCGAATTCTAGAGGCATTGCGTGTTGCGTAGTGGAACTCAACGCCGCATAAATTTAAATAAATATATTATTTCTTCGAGTGGAGATCGAATTTATAACCAGTCGCGCTTATTAATTTTAATACCTATAATATTTTTTTATAACAATCTATTTAACTATTTTTCAGGATAATGATGACGGAAGCCTACACGAGTATAAAAAATGCAGTGCGATATTACGGTGTAGACACTCACCCCGGCGCTCACATACCTATTAATTTTGTCCTCATAAAGAACTTGAACAAGGAGTCGGATGCTAGAGATATCAAATATGCTGTGGATCGGTGGCTGACCTACAAACCGCTCTCGAAGGCTGCTAATTGGATGGTGATTGGTTTTGAGATTAGTTTGTTTAGTAATTATATATAAGAATATATTATATTACAATTTTAATAATGTATTTTGTTTACGGCGTTGCGGCGTTGAGTCCCGCCATTCAATGCCTCCACAAATCGGCGGAAAGTACAGGGGAACGGAGTGTCTTAACACTAGATTATCTCTGCCTACCCTGCTATGTGCGGGATACATGAAGGTGATTTTTTTTTGTCTGTTTAGCACCGGAACTTAACACCGTGCCTTGCCTCGTTACTAGAGCAAAGAAATTAATATATTAAATATTCCATGCCCTGAGTGCGAATTGAACATTTATTACATTTCTTTATATTCTTAAACATGTTTAATTATTTTAAAAGGCGAATAAAAATAACTAAAATAAAAGTAACATTGCTTACCATCATAGAATGTAAGCATGAACGTACATATAAAAATTTCATAGAAAATGTTAATCTTAGAAACTAATTACTTATGTATGCATTTGAAGCGTGTCTAAGGAGCATTACGATCTACTGCACGCGATAGTTGCGGGTTCAACTTCTACGCTAGAGAGTCTTTTTAATGAATAAAAAGTTAATTTCAGTGTTATACAAAAAATACAACTTTCTAAAGTAATTCCCTTCGATTCCCTCTATCTACCCTGCTTACATAAAACAATGTGATGTTTGTTATTCTCAATACTTACATACTTTACGAAGAAAAATTTTAAAATAAAAATATTCAATATATTTTTCTGTATCATATAAAAAATATACATTTATATCCTTATGTTTTCAGACCGGAAACCATGATAGGAGTCGTGTAGCGTCTCGCTTCAGGCCAGAATTGGTAGACGCTTTCAACATGCTTGTTTTATTACTACCCGGTATTGCTTTCACTTATATGGTAAGTTGAAGTTTCATTTTTATAGCTTCATGCTTTATTCCGCATAGAGTAGGTAGCTGCTTACGAGAAACTTAATCGATTTACTATATTTTCTGGAAATTTTAACTTAGTGGAATTCAAACCTCACCTCTTGGGAACCCTCCATGCGCTCGGCTCTAGGAAATTAAGCTTTACGTCCTTTCAAGCTACGTCGAAATTGTACGTTACATATAAGTGTCTTATAGCCATACTAACTAGGCGGAGGCTAAATAAATATTGACATTTACGCAAATAATAATTATGTTTAATATCAAAATTACCATACGGGGGGCGTCCAAGTATTACGTAAGCAGTTTTTTTTGCAATTATTGACACCCCCCTCCCCTATGTCATCAAAAACAAACAATCCTCTTAAAAATATTTCATTGAACACGTCAAAAATAAAAAAAAAACCCCAGACCCCCGCCCCCCTACAGTGCTTACGTAATACTTGAACGATCCCACTATATCTAATATATTATAAAAAAATATATTAAATATACTCTAATAATATAGTTAATTTAATCAAATTATAAAAGGGTGAGGAAATAGGTATGGTAAACGGCTTCGTGCCTTGGGTTGAGACGAAGGACCCTTTAGCGTGCAACACCGACGACCCCATCAATTTCATAGAGGTTTCCCGTGACCCCGTCAGAACACCCTTCCAGTGGAATAATGCGAAGAATGCAGGTAAGTTTTCTAATTTTAGTCTTCAATTAAATATGTTTAAGAAATATATAATATGTATATAAGAAATTGTAACTTAATATAGCTTTAGTTGTAAGGTCTTTAATTGTAATATTATGTTTAAAAATATTTAAATAACGTTAAAATTTTGCTATCGAGGTCGTGATCCAGCGGCACGATGCGTGACTGTAAACAAGTTGTGAGTCCATTTTAAACTGGAAGAAATGAATTATTTTCATTTACTGGTTCTGATAAAAAGACAAAACGCGGCGTTGAGTTTCACTACTCAATATCTCTCTCATAATTGTTAATGCATTTGGTAACATGCAACATGTCCTAATTACGAAATTTCGATCAGAACAGAATTTATCCTCAATCACTGGAATAGAGGATAGTTTTATTTTTAGTTTCACGTTGTATTCTCTATATTTTTACGTGCCGAGAGAACCAAATTAACAAACTTAGCAGAATTCACTATAAAGCTATAGTTTTCCTTGTAACGATTTAAGGCATTTTTTAGGCAAGGCTAAAAAAAAAATGTTTTGCTAATTTTGTGCAAATAAACAAAATCTACAGTCATGTAATCCATCCAATAAACGACACCTAGTTCTAATATATTACAGGATTTTCAAAAGCTACCAAAACTTGGCTACCCATAGCTGAAGGCTATGAACATATAAACGTAGCTAAGCAGAAATCAGCAGTACGGTCCCACCTACAAGTGTATAGAAGTTTAACATCAATTCGTAAGCGACCGGCGTTCAGGCTTGGACGCTACGAGTCACTGGCGTTGAACAGTAAAGTCTTTGCTTTTAAGAGGTATTTTACTTTGATATTCTTATATTTATGTTAATGTTTTAATTTTGATGCGGTTTTCCCTAGTGCACAGATATATGGAAAGTCTCGTTTTCCCACGTTCAAGTAGTACTTAATTTCCTGAAATCATTTAATATATACAAAATGTTATCCGTAAGTCACTTGGTAACGGAAGAGTTTTATATACGTAGTATGTATATTTATATACGTAGTACGTACGTGTAGTAAAATTTATAATTTTCTCCATTTATCGGTCAAAATATGTTATTTATACACATATAAAATATCCATAATAGTATAACATTAGTTATACAACATTTATAATATTAAATTTTGTATGCAAACAAAAATTACCCAAAAAAATTGCCTAAAATTTTTATTATAATTATTAATATAATTAATTCCATAAGAATTGTAAATCTGTATTTTTGAATTGATTCAAGACACGTTATCTAACTTCATAAAATGTTCAAAGTTCCAAACTTAATTGAATCCATTTGAATAATAATTAAAAAACACAAGAACAAACTTATTAACTTTTTTTTTTGTTATTATATATACATACACTCAAATTTGACCGTTCTGGTGTAGGTTCGATTCTCGCTCGGTGGAATAAATTATTTTTATTCCTCTAATAACTTTTAATTCCATCCGCTCATCCTGCTTAATGCGTGAAGCTAAAGTATAATGATTAAACAGTCACGTAGGTAGGATATAAAAAAATCACATACCAGTATGTGGATAGCAGGTTCGACAGGACGCTTAGCGTTAACTGGCGAAGTGTACGAAAAAATGGAGGAACTCAACACCTTGTTTTGTCTATTTTAAATATGTCATATCGAGGCCAGTCGTGGCGCAGCGGCACAAGGTGTGACTGTAAAACCGACTGGTTGGGGGTCGATCCCCACTCGAGGGGATGAAATATTTACTTAAATTTATATTTCCATTTCTTCGCTCTGGTGTCGAGGTTAAGCGCGGCGTTGAGTTCTGCCACTCAACACGCAATGCCTCTGTCTTAACTAGGTTCCCTCTGCCTTCCCTGCTGTGTGCGGGATACAGCGTGAAGCTGATTTAATTTAATTTTAATTTATTTCATATAGTAACAACAATAACTACATAAATAAAATTAATTCTACAGGTGGTACAACGACGACGCGTATATAGTCGTGATGAACGTCGGCAAAACTTATCAGATTGTTGATTTGACCGCTTTCGATTTGATATTCGGACATTTGGAAGTTGAGATCAGTAGCGTAGTCTCGTCAAGGAGCTATGGGTATGGTTTTTTTTATGTATTCTGCTTATCTTTCTTGTTCGTTGGTATAAATAGCTACACATCACTTTTCTAGCTTAACTAAACATCATTATAAAATTAATTGAGCTAGGGCATAAGCACTTGACTGTGAACGCAACAGATTGTGGGTTCGATTCCCACTCGATAAAATAAAATAATTAATACTTTCGTTTCTTTGCTTTGGTAACGAGGTAAAGCGCGGTGTTGATTTTCTTCACTCAATACGCAATGCCTCCAATATTTGGAACAAATAAAGAGCGGAACCGAAGCGCCTTAATGGGAACAGTGTATCTTAGCACTAGCTTTCCCTGTTCCCTCTGCCTACCATGCTTTGTGCGGGGCCTGAAGCTACAAAAAACTAAAAAAATCGAATTAAATCAGTTTCACGCTGTATCCCGAGCACAGTAGGGTAGACAGAAGGAACCTAGTGTTAAAACACTCCGTTCCCCACTTATCGCCAAATTTTGAAGTGAATTGCATGTTCAGTGGCGTAACTCTACGCCGCGCTTCGCCTCGACACCAGAGCGAAGAAATGAAAACATAAATTTAAATAAAAAAATCATATCCTCGAGTGGGGATCGAACCCACAACCAGTTGTTTTTAAAGTCACAGTTCGTGTCCCTGCGCCACGACTAGCCTCTTCAAATTAATTTAAGAGTATTTAGTCCCGATTAAGATTAATATTTTAATGTATTGAATTGAAGCCGAACAAAACCTTTTTATTTATTTATGAGAGAAAACTTTGTGAAGATATATGGGTTCGAGGCCCAGGTAAAATATTAGATTATATTTTCATAATTATGTAAAATAATTTCGTAATTTAAATGAATTATAAAATTAATGAAGTAAATTCTTCCAGTAACATTTGGCAATGTATAAATCAAATCAGCTTCACGCTGTATCCGCACACAGCAGGGTAGGCAGAGGAAAGCTAGTGTTAAGACACTCCGTTCCCCACTTTCTGCCGAATTCTGGAGGCATTGCGTATTGAGTGGCAGAACTCAACGCCGCGCTTAACCTCGACACCAGAGCGAAGAAATGGAAATATAAATTTAAGCAAATATTTCATCTCCTCAAGTGGGGATCGAACCCACAACCAGTCGGTTTTACAGTCACACTTCGTGCCGCTGCGCCACTACTGGCCTCTATAAACGGGGGGCAATGTATAAATGTATCTATATTATTGATAAAAAACATTTCAGAGACAATGTTCAGGCGACTCACTTAGACTTGGCTGCAGATGAGGCACTGGTGCTAAGAATGCAGGTGTAAAGGTTTACCAGCTTTAAAGTCTTAAAATAAAATCTGCTATTATTTAATGGATCTTTTTTTTACCTTTCAACCTCTTAAAAAAAATGAGCTTCACGCTGTATATCCCGCGCACAGCAGGGTAGGCAGAGTGAACCTAGTGTTAAGACACTCCGTTCCCCACTTTCTGTCTAATTCTGGAGGAATTGCGTGTTGAGTGGCAGAACTCAACGCTGCGCTTTGCCTCGACACCAGAGCGAAGAAATGAAAATATAAATTTAAGAAAATATTTCATCTCTTCGAGTGGGGATCGAACCCACAACCAGTCGGTTTTACAGTCACACTTTGTGCCGCTGCGCCACGACTGGCTTCAACTTCTTAGCGTCAATAATAAGCTGCTTAAAGAATAAAATTTTTATTTATTGGTTTTTACGAAAAGAGAAAAATATAATTTTCTAAAAAACACAAGTGCTTGTAAATTTTTTTTAAGCAATCGTAAATCAAATATTTAAGAAGTAGAATAAATAAATCATAAATACTGTAATTTTTTAAATTAAAATTTGGCTTTGAATTCATGTTAGTAATATTTCTTTTTAATTTATTGGTTCTTATGACAATGGCAAATATACATGTTTAATAAGGAACATTCAATTAAATTTCATCATCATTTTATTTAGCTTCTTATAGTTTCTTTTTCTTATTCATCAGGGTAGGCAAACGGAACCTAGTATTGAGATACTTTGTTCTCTATTTCCGGCAAAGTCTGGAGCTAGTGCCTGTTGAGTGGTAGAACCCAACTCCGCACCTTGCTTCATTACCAGAGCGAAGAAATTAAAATATTAAATATTCAATTTCCTCGAGAGGGAATCGAACCCACAACCTATCGCGTTTACAATCACACGCTTGTAACCCTGCGCCACGACTGGCCTCTAAATACGAACATTTTAACATTTATTTGAACGAAACATACTTATATAAGTATGTACATAATTAATAAGCAAAAAAATAACTAAGTAAAAATGTCGCAAAAGTTGAACATGGTACATTATATTAAATAGTTTTCAACTCCTGCTAATGACAGAGACTAACTTTGCAAAAGCAAACTGACAGGAATATACTTTGCCACATAAAATATAGCTTATGTTTATGACTTGTAAGGTTTTGAATGATGACAAAATTTAAATTATTTCTATACAAAATGAATTTCTCACATAACTTTGTTTTGATAGAAAAAATGCAATGGCTTAATGAAACTTGGGCCTAGAGCAAATTTGTAAATAATCAATTATGCCATGTCACAATTTTTTTTATTATTTTCTCATGTCTTATAAATAGAAAATAATTTCTTGTGCAATTTCAAACAAATTATTTGAGTGTATACAACATAAACGTAACAACGTAACACAGCCTGTAAACCTGTAAGGTATAGACAGAAAAAATAAGTAATAGATAAAAATGTCAGCTTCCCGCACACAGCAGGGTAGGCAGAGGGAACCTAGTGTTAAGACACTCCGTTCCCCACTTTCTGCCGAATTCTGGAGGCATTACGTGTTGAGTGGCAGAACTCTACGCAGCGCTTAACCTCGATACCAGGGCGAAGAAATGGAAATATAAATTAAGGTAAATATTTCATCTCCTCGCTGGCTTGTCGCTGATATTATTTTTTTATTTCTGCTTTTGCACACCATGTAAATAGTTAAACTAGTTGCTCTAACCATAACTTAAGCCATGGGCGACATCTATCGACCGAAACCCAAGGTCTTATTACGTTTTAATAACCTAAAAGAAATATACCTATAAGAAAAAAAAACAGACAAGACAGTACCTTCATAAAAAAAACTAATTTATTACATTCTATAGCTTTTATTTTAACTCATTTACGTCATAAATACGAAAAATAATTAAAAAAATGTCTTCAAACAATCTCAAATAATATGTAAAAAGGCCGGTATCTAAAAAACCCGCAAATACGATTAAAAAGTGGACGGAGGACGCGGAAACGAAGCAGAAAACCCGTTATTCTTCTTTTATAATCAAAGTTAACAATGAAACTAAGCCACTGAATTGATTTTCCTTCCTTAGGAGCAGAAGAAATATCAATCTGTTTTATGAAGCTCGCCGTTTTCTGCCATTGTTACGTTCACAATGGTCGTTCCTTTAAGATTATTTTAGTTTTCATTTAATTCAGATGATATATTGTTTTAACATCAATGCTTATTTAACTTCTAAGTATACTCGATCTCTCTCTCTCTCTCTCTCTCTCGATCTCGGTTCCTCATTTTCCAAGGAATATTCGAAGCATGGCCAGTTGAGTAGCGGAATTCAATACCGCGCTTTTTGCCTTGGTACCAAATCGAACAAATGAAAATATTAATAAATATTAATTTAGTCTTATTAATAATTTAGCTTGGGTAGTGAAGTTTATGCTGTTTGTTGTAATTATTGAAAAAAAATTTTTTTTTTGAAAAAAATGATATTACATGTAAGTATTTATACAATTACGATGTTTACATTTCAAAATTCTGCAAGTGTCATTTAGATTAAGTATTACGTTGGTCTTCAAGCAGTTTGTTTTTATTCTACCCGGATCGACAACAACACATTCATATAAAAAAAAAATTGTTTGTCCAAATATATAGACAAGGTTTCAGGGTAATGGATTCAAAATTTTGAATTTGAACCAATTTCAAGTATACACCTGTAAAAATTATAATTAAAAGCCTGAAAAGTTACTTTATATTTATTATAAATAAAAATAAATATTGGCTATAAAGAGATCTTTTTAACTAATCGTGGCGCCTTTAACCTGAGAGCAAAGTCAATAAACAAAAACAGGTAAAAGAGGAATACTGCTGAAATACGTGTAAAAAACAAGTAAATCGAGTTATTTATACTAGTACACTTTAAACAGTAAACACTAGAGACTGTATTGATCCACTCGAGATAACTCGAGAATAAGATAAGTGTTAGATTAAGAAAGTCATCACTCACCAGCAAACTTTTATCGGTTCTTCGCTTACATAAATGTTGTTTGTCTAAATTTCTTTAATAATAAATAATTACTGAATATTTACATTGTGTTATTTAAAATTAATTCTAAGATAAGAAAAGTTCTTTCCATTAAAAATTAAATGGTTGATTGTAAATACGATGGTTGTGGGTTCGATTCTGGGGGAATGAATTTAAGACAAAGCGCAGCGTTAAGTTAAAGCACTCAAAATACATTTTTCCAAATTGTGGGGGATAGCAGAGAAGAGATTATGTTTACACTGGATTCTTTCTACCCCTACTAGATATATGCGAGTTTAAACATAAAAAATATATGCAAATGAATATTCATTTATTTCTCTTATAAATAAAAATAAATCAGTAGACAGGCAGAGGGAACCTAGTGTTAAGACAATTCGTTCCCCACTTTCTGTCGAATTTTGCGTGTTGAGTGGCGAAACACAATCCCCACTCGAGGAAATTAAAATTTATTTTTAAATATTAATTTAAAAGTAAATTTTAAATAAGTTTTTCATTTCTTCGAGTGGGGATCGAACCTGCAACCAGTCGCTTTGCAATCACACCTGCGCCACGACTGGCCTTCATTTTTCTCTTATAGATTTTCGTAATGCAACAATTGTCAATAATTTTGTGTATATAACAATACGAGAGCTATATAATGTTATATACCTGATTTAAAACACTATGAAAACAAAAAATGAAACCATTGTTCTTATAAACCGCAAGTTCTCGCAATTACTAAAGAAAACTAGTTCACTAGGACAAAGATATTGCATTTTTTGCGTACCGTTTGTTTCGTATCTACAACGATTTGTTTAATAAATACAATCCCATTTTATTTTATATATTTAAAAAATCCCAATATAATGATATATTTTCGATATTTTTTTTCTTTGAACATATTATGCATCGTTAAGCTTACACAATAAAGGCTGTAGAAAATACTAAAGAAGTAACTCTTTCTCTTTGAATCCCGTGAAAAAAAAGAAATCTTACAACATACGCCCGTACTTTGATGTACAAACATTTTCCGAAGAGATTTAAGTTCTCTAACAATTCGAAACAGCTGCTAAAAAGATTGTCATATATCATCATAGATTAGCATAGGAACAAAAAAAATATTAAAATAAGGTAAAAGTTATAAATTACGTAGATGTATTACTTATACATAGTATTCTATTATAATTTTTTATAGCTTCACGCAGTATTTCGCACATCACAGGGTAGGTAGTAGGAACCTGGGAGCCTAGTATCAAAAACACTCCGTTCCCATTAAGACACATTTGTTTCCCACTTTGCACCGATTCTGGAGGCATATCGTGTTGAGTAGCAGAACTCGACGCTGCACTTTCTTCACTTCGTTACCACATCGAGGAAATGTAAATCTTAAATATTTAATTACCTCGACTGAAAATTGAACCCACAGGCGTTTACAAGCTTTAGTTACACGCTTCTTTCTAACCCTGCGCCACGATCGAACTCAAAAAAAAAATAGTAAAAATAACAAGAACTTTACTTTGACTTTTAACTTGATTTCTATCTATGTCTGTCTATACCAAGCGCTTTGATCATCTAAACTAAAATTTTATCAAGTTTTACAGATAGATATTTCTAATACAGTTAGAACTATTAGTTGTTATCTGATTTTCTTATTTACCTGGAAATCAAAGAAATTGTGAGGCACGTTGAATGCTTGACGTACTATCTAGAAACATAGATTGATAAGAAACTGTTTAAAACGCGGCCCCGATGCGAATATATGACTTTGATTTAGTAGACGCGAAGTTGGCAAAATGAAGGCGGTACTATTACTGCCGTTGTTGGCTGTATTCTGTTTTGGTACTGTTATTAGGGAAAAGGGAGAAAGAGATTTGGAATGGTGGGAAACAACTATAGTTTATCAGATCTATCCTAGATCATTTGTCGATAGCGATGGCGATGGGATTGGTGATCTTAAAGGTATTTTTTTATAAAGTTGATTTGAACACTTTCCTAGATTTATTACTTCATATGTATTATTTAAAATAATATCTATGAAGTAGTATCAATTTGAGCGTTGTTAAAATATTTTGTACAAGAAATAAAATAATGGTAAGCTTTTTGGAGTTGACTGCGGAAGATATTTTTTGCAAATTTATATATAGTTAATAAAAATTAATTATACATAAATTTGCAAAAAATATCAAAATGACGAAAGATTCGTATTATATTCATCATTCAAACTGAAACATTGTAAAAATAGTCAAAACATTAAGTGTGAAAATTGAAATCATAAAGTGGAAAAATTACAAATAACGAGTGAAGTTTTATATAAAAATAGAAACTTTGTACCAGGTATAACTTCAAAGTTGGAATATATCAAAGAGATTGGTGCCGGCGCTATATGGCTGTCCCCTATATTCCAATCTCCCATGTACGATTTTGGTTATGATATTGCGGATTTTTACGCTATTCACGACGAATATGGAACAATGGAGGATTTTGACGAGCTTCTTG